>JAJJMC010027962.1:4783200-4823316 GCA_023531435.1 Papaver californicum | reverse complement strand
AGAATTAAATTGAGTTACACCTTGAGAGCTTATTCATGGTGGCTTAGACGAATAGAATATGGTAGTCGAGCGCTTCCGTATCCAGTGATACAAGGAATTTGGGGAACAACAGAGCTTATTGTTGTTCTACGGTTGATGGTAATTGGTGATTAATAACGAATAGATGATTATACGACTTTGATGAATGTTTAGTAACGAAGAACGAATCCTCGATCATATCTCTCTCCATTGCATACAACTTTACTTTTAATTGCTTTCTCATTTACTTTGCTAAAAACTCAAAAAAAAAAAAAACATTGTGTTACTTTAAACAACTGAAACACCTCGCTCCTTGTGGGAACGAACTTAAATTCCATTATATTATTCTTTAGTTGAGTGGAAATAAGATCACTAATTTGATTGCATCTACAACACACATCAAGTTTTTGCGCCGCTGCCGGGAAGCAGTTGGTTTTACTTTTTATTTACTTTCTTTTATTTTTGTTTATTAGGTCTATTTTTAGTTTTTGATTTTGTTTTCTAGATTTTTGGTTTCAAGTATTTTATCTCTGGCACTTAAACATTAGGATTACCGAAGGTGCGGAATTCAAACTCGTAAGGGGACAGTTCTACAGGAACCTCAGTTTTTGCTACAAGATTCACCTTTAGTAGAAATAGGTGGTCCTCAACCTTCAGAGAAGAAGTTATGAGAGTTGACCTCTCCATGTTTAGATGCACAGGCGCTGTGTATTAACATAGCTGCGCAAGTGGAACTGAAGTCGAATCTAATTCACCGTTTGCTGAAGTTCAAGGGACTTCTAGGTGAAGATCCGAACTGTCATCTTTAAGTATTCCATCACAAGATGACATGTCTTAGGCAAGGTACCGAAGACAGTGATAAGGCTATGCTGCAAGCCTTTCCATTTTCTTTAATAGATCTATCCGAAGAGTGGTAGTATTACCTTCCTCCAGGGAGTGTTACAATATGGACTGAGATAAAAAAGCTATTAGTATAGAAGTATTTTCCTTCTTTTAAGGAGGCCGCTGTTCGTAAAGAGATTAGTAGCATTTTACAGATTACTGGGGAGTCTCTTCATGAATACTGAGAGAGTTACAAAAGGTAATTGTCAAGTTGCCCTCACCACAACATATCCTCAATACTCATCATTCAATACTCTTATGAAGGATTACTTCTAGAGTAGAGGAATTTGATTGATGCAGCTGCTGGTGGTTCACTTACTGAAAAGACAATCTCGCAGGAAACTAGTTTGATCGAGAGTATGGCTTCGAATTCACAACAATTTTATACAAGAAACGACTCAAATGTCAGAAGAGTTAGCGAGATAAGAGTGTCTTCAAATACAGAACATCAGTTGAGTACCATTGAAAAGGCAATTCATCGTATAACTTCTGTAGTCGCTCCACCATACGAAGATGAGGCCGAGGTTAATGCCTTATTCCCTAATCCAAGTCTGAGGTATGATCCATACTCTAATACTTACAATCCTGGTTGGAAAGATCACACGAATTTCAGTTATGCAAACAAGCAAGCTGCAACTCCTAATCCATATGTAAGACAAGGTGGCTTTCAACAATCACAATTCCATTCACAACCGCAACCTCAGGTTCCTAAGGAGGACGCACCCGAGAAGATGATTACCATGATGCAAGGTCTATCATCTATGTTCCAACAAAGTCAGCAGAAGAACGAATCATCTATCAAAGACTTGTAGACCCGGGTGGGGCAATGGAAACTGACGTGAATCTACTCAAGGCACAAGCATCAACAAATCTTCCGTCACAACCTTTTGTGAATCCGAGAGAACACATTAATGCAATGACCTTAAGAAGTGGAAGGCAAGTTGAAGAACCACAAACAACAAGAGAAGGTTAATGGTGACTTAGAAAAGGAAGTAGAGGAAGAAACCGTTCCAAAGGAGAAGCCAATCTCAACCGGCCAACCTAAGGAAACGGTTCCCACTTTTACCACACCACATCCTTTTCCTAGTTGTTTTGTAAAATCCAAGAAATAAGCTCAAGATAAGGAGATCATGGATATCTTCAAGAAGGTGCAAATCAATATTTCATTTATTGAAATCATCAAAACTATGCCTATATATGCCAAGTTTTTGAAGGATTTGTGTACAAAGAATGATAGGTTGATTCCTAATGAAGTCACTAAGGTGCGCGAGAGTGCTACAACTATGTTGCTAAATAAGATGCCTGCAAAGTGTAAGGATCCTGGAGGCTTTACGGTTCCATTTACTATTGGTACTAAGAGTTTTGAGCATGGTTTACTTGATTTGGGAGCTTCCATAAGTGTTATGTCAGCCAATATTTATGATTCTTTGAATCTTGGACCTTTAAAAGAGACAGGGATTACTATTCAATTAGCAAACAAGTCAAATATATACCCAAGGGACTAGTGGAGCACGTGTTAGTTCAAGTGAATGAGTTAATCTTTCTGGTTGATTTTTATATTATGGATATGCAAAATGGAGAAAATAGTTCATCTACTTCATTATTGCTTGGGAGACCGTTTATGAAAACTGCAAAGACGAAGATTGATATTGATAGTGGTTCACTCGCTATGGAATTTGATAAGGAGATTATTCGCTTCAACATATTTGAAGCATGGGTTACCCTAGTGATGTTCACTCTGCTTTCTCTATCAATGTTATTGATTCGCGATCACAACAAATGTTTGATTTGAACAGTGAAGATGAACTTGGAGTTGCGTTGTGTAATAGCATTGAATTGGACGTTCATGGGCAGCCAAAATTGGACGTTGACTTAGCCAAAGAGATAGTGAAGTTGTGTGGTGCCTTGTCGGCATTACAAGAAGCTAAAACATGTATTATTTATTATTTTTGCTTACCCGTAACTAATGAGGTTCCTTTACCTTCTATTATGCAGGAACCTAAACTAAAATTGAAGCCTCTTACCGATCACTTAAAATATGCTTACTTGGGTGATAAAGAAGAGCTTCCCGGTGATCATTGCAAAGAACCTCACTGCCATACAAGAAGAACGTCTGCTTAGGGCTCTGAAAGAGCAGAAAATGGCCATTGGTTGGAAAATTACTAGCATCAAAGGCATTAATACATCCATGTGCATGCATATAATCCTAATGGAATACGATGCCATGCCAGTATGTGATGCTCAGCGTAGGCTTAACCCCTTAATAATGGAGGTCGTGAAGAAAGAGACCCTCAAATTGCTTAGTGTGGGGGTGATTTACCCAATTTCTGACAACAAATGGGTTAGTCTGGTACAGGTGGTACCTAAGAAGTCTCGTGTTACTGTTTTCAGAAATTAAGATGACGAACTTGTTTCTAAACGAGTTCAAACAGGATGGAGAGCATACATAGACAACAAAAAAAATTAATTCTGCTACCCGAAGGATCACTTTCCTTTGCCTTTCAATTATTAGATGTTAGAGAGGTTGTTGGGACATTCACATTATTGCTTTTTGGACGGTTATTCGGGATACAATCAGATTGTTATTGCACCGAAGGATCAAGAGAAGATAACTTTTACTTGTCCTTTTGGTACGTTCGCATATAGACGGATATCGTTTGGTCTTTGCAATGCGCCCGCCACTTTTCAGAGATGTATGGTTAGTATATTCTCTGACTATGTGGAACGGATCATTGAGGTATTTATGGATGATTTTAGTGTTTATGGAGATTCATTTGATATTTCTTATAAAATCTTGAACTTGTGTTTAAAAGATGCATAAAGACTAACCTTGTTCTAAATTGGGAGAAATGTCACTTTATGGTAAACCATGGTAGGGATCGAAGTAAACAAATCAAAGATATGTTTAATGAGAAACTCACAATACCCCACTTCGGTGAGGGAGATTCACTCGTTTCTTGGTCATGCAGGTTTTCACAGGCGGTTTATCAAAGATTTCTCCAAAATCTCAATGTCAATGTGCAAATTTTTGCAAAAGGAGGCTACTTTCAACTTTGACCAGGAATTCAAAGATGCCTTTGATAGATTGAAAGAGTTCTTGACGACTGCACCAATTATCAAGTCACCCGATTGGGGTTTACTGTTTGAGTTGATGTGTGATGCGAGTGACTATGCAGTTGGGGCCGTTTTGAGTCAAAGGGTGGACAAACCTACGTGATTTACTATGCATCTAGGATCCTCAACGATGCCCAAATCAACTATTCTACTACAGACAAAAAATTATTTGGCTATAGTGTTTGCACTAGAAAAATTTAGATCATACTTGGTGGGAACAAAAGCGGTTGTATATTCTAATCATGCAGCACTTAGATACCTACTCAAGAAGAAAGAAGCTAAGCCAAGGCTTACACGTTGGATTTTTTTGTTGCAAGAATTTGACATAGAAATTAGAGACAAGAAAGGTGTTGAAAATACAGTTGCAGATCATCTTAGTAGACTTGTTATTTTTGAAGAGGACCTTCCCTTACAGGATCGTTTTCCGGACAGATAAATTTTCTCAATAGAAGATTCAAACCTTGGTACGCTGATTTAGTGAATTACTTGGTTACGAGGCAGGTACCTAGTACAATGTCTAGTTTTTAACAGTTGAAGCTTAAAAAGATATCCAAGCAGTATGTGTGGGATGAGCCCTACTTGTGAAAATACTGTGTTGATCATATTATCCGCAGGTGCGTACCTGACTCTGAATTTTTGTCATTTCTTATGCTTGTGGTGGGCATTTTGGTTCTAAACGTACCACTCTTAAAGTTCTTGAGAGTGGCTTTTATTGGCTCACCCTATTTGAGGATGCATATGGTTTTTACAAATCTTGTGATAGATTTCAACTAACAGGAAATCTAGGTGCTCGAAATCAAATGTCACTCACACCAATTCTCCTTGTGGAGATATTTGATGTGTGAGGAATTGATTTTATGGGCCCTTTTGTTAATTCGTATGGAAAATTTTATATACTTCTTGCTGTGGATTATGTTTCGAAATGGGTGGCAGCTAAAGCCACCCTTACTAATGATTCTCAAGTGCTTGTGAGTTTGTGAAGGAAAATATTTTCACTAGACTTGGAACACCATGTGTCGTTATTGATAAACATATTTTTATGTCTAATTTTTCCTCAATTATCTATATCACTAGTATCCAATTTTGTACTTATTGTGTTATTTTATGTCTTTGTAGGTGTTTTTGAGAAATAAAACATTTATGAAAAAATTGGCTAGAAAAGTGATAAAGGAACCCACTAAATTACTAAAGGCACCCACCAAATGGATTAGGGGCACCCTTCTTTTTGTTTTTAAATCTGAGATTGGCGGGAAAAGAAAGTTACGCGTGAAATTTTTCTGAATTGGTTTAAGGAGCGAGATTCATGGATTAAAAGGTTGTTTCGGCCATATCAACTTGAAGAAACAATAAAAACGTGTTTAAACACGTCAACATGAGTTATTTCAGGCCGAAAAAACAAGTTCAAAATCCCATCTGCAGCCAGAGAATAAATTGGTTTTGGATTTGGATAAACTCGAGTTTTAACTTGATTTGGAGAGTTGTTGGGATCCTTATCGATTTAGGAAATGATATTAGGTTTTACTAAACCTATATAAGGCTAACAGAAGGAAGAAAAAGAGAGGCCGGAGTCATGGGAAAAATTCAGGAAAGAATTTTGAGTTACAGCCCATCGAGGAAGAAGAAGAAGATACATCAAACAAGATTAGTAGAAGAAAACGTCACATATTAATTTATACTTTGCTGCGTTAAAGAAGAGTCGTTTACTCGACTGTGCTCTTTCTATTTTTACTGCAACAGAGAACACAATAATCTGTTGCGCTTATATCCGTCTTTGTTGCCCTGTTTTATTTTTTTTTGTTTTTTTTCTTCTTCTCAAGCACTTTTGAGCCATGTTTCTATCTTTTGAGAGTGTTCTGAGCATGATGAGCTAAACCCAACTGGGACAATGGAGGAAGCCATATTTCATGAATGGATAGTAACTATTTTTGATTCTGTTTGACTTTTGCATTGATTTTAAATGGATTTATGATTTTTTTCTAATTAGTTGTGATTTTTTTTTATATTGTATGCTGGGACTTAAGAGCTTTTGATGCGCCATGCTTGCGATTTATAGTTAATGTTTTAGAAATCTACTTTTGGCAAAGAAAAAGAGTCAATAAAAGAGATATAATTATTCAAAAAAAATGTAGGAATCAGTCAGAATTGATTTTGGTGGAATCCTGAGTCCCAGTTCTTCCCAATATTGTTACAATATTTTACAAATTTACTAGTTTAAATCAAAATTTGGTCTAAAATGAATCTTCACAAGTCTCAGTGAACGAACAATTTTTATCACTTTTCTAAAACGACCAGTTATCAGTGATGGGGGTTCATATTTTCAGAAATCATTCCATGCTCTTCTCAAGAAGTACAATGTCACATACAAGATTGGTACGCCTTACCACCCACAAACTAGTAGGCAAGTTGAAATTTTGAATCGTAAGATTAAGTCCATTATAGAGAAAACCATCAATACTACACGGGAAGATTGGATCTTGAGGCTCAACGGTGCATTATGGGCGTACAAAACGACATACAAGACACCGATTGGTATGTCTCCATATCGATTGGTTTATTGCAAAGCTTGCCATCTCCCGGTTGAACTTGAGCATAAGGTTTTATGGCGATAAAGATGTGCAACATGGAATATGATAAATCGGGGAAACAAAGGCAACTACAAATTAATGAGCTAGAGGAGATACGTAATGATGCACAAAAGAGCTCTCGTATATACAAAGAAAAAATGAAGTTTTTCCATGACAAGATGATTTCTCGGAAAAGTTTTGTTGTGGGACAGAAAGTTCTTTTTATTCAATTCTCGTCTTAAATTATTTCCTGGTAAGCTACAGTCCCGGTGAGTGGGACCGTTTGTTGTTACTAATGTTTTTCCTCATGGTGCAATTAAAGTCTTTAGTCCTAAAACTGGAAAAAAAATTAAGATCAACGGTAATAGATTAAAGCCATAATATGAAGGTTTCACTACCGTGGATGTCAATGAGATTGATCTTTATAATTTGCTCCCTCTGGAGGAGTAATACGGACGAGTAGAGAGTCGGGATGTCGACTTTAAGCCAACCGATGTATGGGAGGCAACCCATTGGTTTTGTATTTCTATCTTTATCTTTTCATTTTTCTTAGTTTTTCATATCATGTTAGGATTTCCCATTTTGATTGTACATTGGAGGAGTCAAATTATATTGAGGACAATGTAAAGTTTAAGTGTGGGGGAGTGTTAAGAATATAGATTGTAGTATAGGTAGATTTTTTTTCTTTCAATTTTTTGTACATATTTGCATGCAAACCTCCAACTTTTAGAGATTTTAGAGTCACTTTGTATACTTTTAGCTAAGTTTACATATAGAGTTCTTACTGAAATAACTGAACTTAGAATTACTAAAGAACTATATTCGGTGTGCTTAGTTGTTAAGAGGCTAGAGTATACAAATATGGTCTTAAACCGCTGGTAGAGAATACAGTATTAGAGAAGCTGATCATTCAATACCCATGAGTGAGGCACCAAACCTACAATTCTTTGTACCTGTCTAAATTGTCTATCTAGAGTGTTTCATATGCGCAATCTCCGGGTAGAATAATGAGCTACCCAACTTCGCGCCAATTTCAACACTACTTTTTGCTTGAGTATTATTTCTATCAATCATGAGGGTGTCATCAGAATTGCTAACTCTATCTTGTAGTCTTGTTTGCATTTGGCACCATTCTCTCGACAACACCAGGTCCATAGAAACATATCATCAACAAGTGGAGGGTTACCAATTGAAGGAAAGTTGAAGGCGTTTAAGGTTTACAAGCAACGGTACAAGAAAGAGCAAATTTTATATTCAAGTAAAGCAACAATACAAAGAGCAGAATTATATATACATTTTGAAAACTTATGTACAAAAGTGAAAGAAATCAAAAAATGTGAGTTAGTGAAGTTCATGATATCGAGATAATACAAGTTGTGAAGAATCAAGTAGTAAAGTCCTTATCTCACGACCATAGCAGTTTCATCATTTTATTTATTTTTCAGTTTGTATTTTGAGCATATATAAAAAACAAAACAAAACAAAAAATCGGAAAAAAAGAGAGAGAAAAAAAAAAGAAAAAAGAAAAGAAAAAAAAGAAAAAAAAAATATAATGTTTATCGTTGCTTTAGAGTATATTTGTTTTTATATTCAATCAAAAAGGTCATGGGGAAAAAGAAATCTATAAAGAAGTTTTAAACAACAAGGAATTGAGAAAAAAAGTTACAATTGTCAAAGTTCTATGAAGTTCAAGCGTTCATCACCAACAGTTGAAGACCGAAGACGATTCTATTAGATCTTGTGAGAGTGGTGCTGATTGTCGATCAGGTGAGAAGGTAAGTAAGAGTTCACATCCTTACATAGTGGTTGATTTCCCTTCTTAGAGGTCACTAGAAAAACAAAAAGGGGTTCTTTTTCGTCCCACGTTCTATGGGATAACATCTTCATATAATTCGGAAGGTTACCTTTCCTTCCTACCATTGAACGTGCGCATGATTTCTATCTTTATTCCTTCCTGCACACATGAGAACCATAAAGTGTGTCTTTTGAGTGCTAATTCATAAAATCTTGTTGGTAAGGCAGAAGTCGAAACATTCGGTCGCTCTCGAACCAGGATTCTTTCATATGGTGGTTTTCTCCTAATTCAAGAGTTGAGCATGAGAATAATGTTCTTTGGCATTTCTAACTTCTTATTATTAGTGTGCAGAAACTTTATGTCCTCATAGCTCTTTGGATGCTTGTGATTTTGAAGTTGGAGTAGGTTTTGTGGGTACACCTCTTGTAAACCCTCACGAGACTATAACTCGTCTACTAGGGACACCTATGGGATTAAAGGCTTGTTGCACATACTAAGTGCAACAGTGTCCTCAGTGAAAGGGAGTTGTTGTAGTTTAGTTAGGTTAGTTTATATAGTAGTTTGCTCGAGGACTAGCAAAATCTAAGTGTGGGGGAACTTGATAAGTGTTTATTATACATGTTTTTGGTGTCAATTCCATCATTGTTTTAGCTATAATTCTTGCAAATTACTTTGTATTACTCTTATTTTAAGTGTAGGGGAATTTGATAAGTGCATAATTTACATGATTTTACTATTCATTCCATACTTGATTTAGTTATAATTCTTGAATATTATCTTGTTATTACTCATGTTTTCCTTTATTTGTTTCTATTAGGTGAATCATCCCAAGAAGAGTGAAAAAAGGCTGCAAAAGAACTATAAGGTGAAGTTCTCCAAATATCCAAGTGTCTAAAGGAAAGAGAAGTGGAAGAAATGCGAAGAAATGGAGCAAAGAATGCTCAAAAACATGAGAAAAGCCAAACACCAAGTTCTACTCATTCACATTTAGGAGTTCTTAATACCATTTTGATGAGAATAAGAATACGAAGTGAACGGAAAAAGAGTGAGGTTATTCTGAGTTCGGACAAAGAAGTTACGGGCAAAACAGTCGAGGCAAAAAACAACGATCTACAACACAAGAATCGACACAGTTAATAACTATGCCGACTGAACCCTTTTTCGGGCAGAAAACTTGTATTTTTGACCCCTTGAGTCAGCACTATTAATGGGAATTCAGATATGCCGACTGGAGCAAGTTTTGGTGCAGAAAGTTGAGCTATTTGGATCTCTAGAATCGGCATTGTTCATTGGAAATCATCTATGCCGACTGAGAAATAGTTATTGGGCCCCCTTTGACGCGTTTTGACTTCCAAATCAAGAAAAATCGGTCCCGGAAGGATTCTAAGACCCAGATCTCATAAATACCATATAAGAAGACTTCCACAACATTAATAGAATATCTTTTACAACATATACACAACTTTGCAAGCTTTGGAGGAGATCAACAACACCAAAAGAGGATAAATCTAGGGTTTCAGAGCGGTTACATTATCGTAGCGATTTCTTAACTATTTTCTTGTATGTATAACATGGATTCTTCTACATCCATGAGTAGCTAAACACTTAATTGATTGAGGATGAATTCTAAGTTCTAATACATGATTAAATTTAGCATATGAATCTATTCTTCTAATTATCACATGATTATCGTTTGTTTTTACTAATATGATTGTTCATGCTTGATTGATAGATTTTTTAGGTGGATAACTAATTCAGCTTGTTAATTAAACTAAAGCTAAGTAGAGAGTTGTGAGATGCGTGTAATAGTCGAACACTTCCTATACAAGTATAGAACGCAAGACCTTACAGAGGGATTCTGTGGAGCAATTGCGTGTAAAGAAAACACTAGTAAGCAGGCCGAGCTTATTTGTTTGATGCTAGGATCAACCTAAATTCATAATACCTAAAGAATTCGATTGACTTACACCTCGAGAGCTTATTCATGGAGGCTGAGACGAAAAAAATCTGATAGTCGAGGGTTTCCGTATCCAATGATACAAGGAATTTGGGGAACAACAAAACTTATTGTAGTTCTATGGTTGGTGATAATGTATGATTAATAATGAATACATGAGTATACTACTTTGATAAATACTTAGTAACGAAGAACGACTCATCGGTCATATCTCTTTCTATTGCCTATAACTTTACTTTTAATTGCTTTCTCATTTACTTTGCTAAAACTCAAAACGAAACACCCCACTGTGACACTTTAAACAACTGAAACACCTTACTCCTTGTGGGAACGAACTTAACTTCCATTATATTATTCTTTAATTGAGTGGAAATAAGATCACTAATTTGATTGCATCTACGACACGCATCAAATTTTGGCGTCGCTGCCTGGGAGCAGTTGGTTTTAGTAGTTATTACTTTTATTTTATTTTATTTTTTCTTCTTAGGTTTATTTTTAGTTTTTAACTTTGTTTTATAGATTTTTAGTTTCAAGTATTTTATCTCTGGCACCTAAACGTTGGGATTACTGAAGGTGCGGAATTCAAATTCGTAAGGGGACAAATCTACAAGAACCTCAGTTTTTGCTACAAGATTCACTTTTAGCAGAGATGGGTGGTCCTCAACCTCCAGAGAAGAAGTTACGAGAGTTGACCTCTCTATGTTTAGATGCGTAATTACCGTGTATTAATATAGCTTCGCCAGTGGAACTGAAGTCGAATCTAATTCACCATTTTCCGAAGTTCAAGAGACTTCCAGGCGAAGATCCGAACCGTCATTTTCAAATATTCCAGCACAAGATGACATATCTTAGGCAAGGAACCGAAGACAGTGATAAAGCTACGCTGCAAGCCTTTCCATTTTCTTTAATAGATCTAGCCGAAGAGTGGTTGTATTACCTTCCTCCAGGGAGTGTTACAACATGGACTGAGATGAAAAAGTTATTTCTAGAGAAGTATTTTTCTGCTTCTAAGGCGGCCGTTGTTCGTAAAGAGATTAGTAGCATTTTACAAATTACTGGGGAGTCTCTTCATGAACACTGGGAGAGGTACAAAAGGTTATAGGAAATTTTCCCTCACCACAACATATCCTCAACATTCATCATTCAATACTTCTATGAAGGATTACTTCTAGTGCAAAGGAATTTGATTGATGCAGCCGCTGGTGGTTCACTTGCTTATTTATTGTTTGCTAGATTCAATAAGATTGATTTGGTTGAGTCATCCTTGCTTGTGTTTGTTCAGAATCCCCTTCCAATTAAGATTTATTTTTTTTAGTCTTTTTAGTGTATGCCAAGACCGCTAGAGACCATCACTGAGCGAGCTTGGAGAAGAGACAATCTAGGTCGTTTGATTAGTAAAAAAACCTAGTAGTTCTGTTTCTGGAAACAAGGATCTCGAAAACTCTTATCTAGAGAGCCATGTTTTTGAAAACTTAACACTATGTGAAGAAGTTATCCCTAATACTTTGATAGTTCCAAAAATGGTAACTTTAAAAGCTTTGTTGAATCCCACTAGGATTTTTCATCCATCATGTATCAAGTTAGATGCAACCGAAGCGAACTATGAGTTAAAACCTGAGACCATACAAATGCTCCCAATCTTCTTAGGAAAATAAAATGAAAACCCCTACTTATACATTAGGGAATTTGAGGAAATTTGTAGTACCCTAAGAAATCACAACCTTACTGATGAGGCTTTGAAACTTAGGTTGTTTCCTTTTTCCCTAAGAGACAAGCCAAATCATAGTTATATAATTTTCCATCTGAGTCCATCGAAACATATGAATAGCTTATAATTGTCCTTTTCTCGAAGTTTTTCCCTAGACACAAAACATCACCAACTAGACAAGAGATTTGTGCATTTGTGCAACAAGAGGGGGAGGGGGGATCTTCGTATAGGTATTTGAATAGATTTAATGATTTATTGATACAATATCCTCATTATGTTTTAGAAAAGGTTATACTAGTCTATATCCTCTATAAAAGGCTAGATTATCCAACAATGACCATGGTCGAGTCTTTGTATGATGCGATGCCAATTTGGATAAAATCGCTGAAAAAACCCAACAATAGGAATGTAGTAGAGAACCCCAGAAAAAAAATTACTGAACAAAGGTAATGTCAATAGTATAGATGGAAATTTTGAATTAGATGCCAATATTGCAGCAAAAGCAAAAAGGATAGCTTTAGAGTTAAATCAATCTAGTTATGGAATAGAACCCAACAAGTCAGTTTAGGAGGGTGTTTTAGGGTGAAAACAAATGTACTTCAAAAGAATACTTTCAAGTGGGTTTGGGATTTCAAGCTTGAACAAGACGAGCCTAAACCAAGAAATGGCCGTTCACGTCCTTCTTCGAGCACAAAGGTGGAGAAGATTGGGTAGGTCTTAGGGGAGGGAAGTGAAGAAGGTTGAGAAATATCAGTGTGATAAGTAATTGCAATGTATGAATAAGAAAAGATTATCTCTAAGATGAATCGCTAATTATGTATATTTTAGTTTTTTTTGTCTTGTGTTCTTGTTTTGAATGGATGAAAACCATCTATTTATAATTCAAATGAGAGACATTGATTTATCGTAAGTGGTGGAAAGTACAAAAGAAGTGGAGGAGTAACAATTGTTGAGATTGTATTGGAGTCATGTCCAAAAAAAAAAATGTATGACCACTACTCCTCATTCTTTTCACTATCTTGTAACTGTCCCACTAGTTGCTACCTTCTTGTTCGTGGATATATTGCCACAACGCACGATTATCGTAGACCAGCAAACCAATACCCCAATAAGAACCCCCCATGTGTTGTATTTGATATCTCATGGAAATAGTGGTGTCATAAACCACTATTGTTTTGATTAGGTCGAGTCAAGTCAAGTAAATGACTTGCTAAGTAAGTGAGGCAAGTTGTGCAGCTCACTGAAATGGTGATCAGGCTGATCAGTTTCGAGTCTGGTAAGTTTAATAGTCATGTACTAACTTTGACGTATGGCATTATTTTAATAGCCAAATATTAGCTTAGGAGTAACTTGGCATAAGTCTGAAAGACGTTTGAGGCAAAAATTGTAAAGATCTTTTCAAGCAAGAAGGATTATTAGATAATCATATGAGATTAATGTTGGTATTAGGCCAGTATTGAAATGAATGGTGTATTTCTAAGTGGAAGTATCTAGCAAGGCTAGCACTAGTTTTTTAGCGCAAATGGTAATGTACAAGCTTTTTAGGCGTAAAAGCTAATGTGCTAGTGTTTTGAGAGCGAGGCTAATGTGCTAGCAAGGAAACTATATTATGTTAGGGATAGGAAGCTAGCGCCAAGAACGTTTGAAGTTAGCAATTGTCAAAGAAGTTACCTAGGTCAATGATAGTTCGCACCAATATGCTAGCGCCAATGCGCTTGTGGACAATGGCACTTGCGCTAAGCTGGGAACCACTTGCACTCTAGGACGCACTAGTCATGGACGTTGTGGCTGGTGGCGCTGGTAATCGAGGACGCACTACCATGGATGCGCTAACACCATGGATGCTTCTCTTAGGGACGTGCTAGGCCAAGGACGCGCTAGTCATGGACGCACTAGGCCAAGGAGCTGCTAAGTAAGGAAGCACTAGGTGAAGGCGCTTCTAGGTATGGACGTGCTAGCCAAGGACGTGATAGGACAAGGCGGAACTAGGCATGGACGCACTGGAAAATGACGTGCTACCATGGCGCTTCTAAGGCCATGGACGCACTGGCCATGAACACGCTTGCCATGAACGCGCTAGGCTAAGGATATGCTAGTCGTGGCACTGCTAGGCTGATACGCGATGGCTAAGAGGAGTTAGTGCTTTTAGCGTTAGGGCGAGAAATTAGTGCCAAAGTGGTGCTAAACCAAGTGGATAGTGCTATCCTTGAGATAATGGGAGAAAAGGCTAGGGTTACCCTAGATCAGAGGCACAATGCGTCTTTTAAGGCATTGCTCCTTGTTTGTGGTGCGTCCAAGAGGAGTGGTGCATAATTCGTGGCTTACCTTTGAGCAAAGTGCTAAAGTAACATATTTGAGCTCAGAAGAGCAATTTAAGAAGCGTTAAGCTAGAGTGTATTTTGGGGATAAAACATTAGCCATTCGATAGATGTTACCGGAACATCGATACGCGCTCGAGACTAGTTCAAGTAATTCATCTGTGTAATTTATGCGACTTGATACTAGTTCGATATGGCATAAATATTGTGAGTATTGAGGAGGTTGTGGGGCCACTTTAGAATGTTTGTAGAGAATCTGTATTCTTAATTTGCTTGCGGAATATAAGAAGAGGTACAATATTACGTGTTTTTTTATATGCTAGGCATATGCGCATAAGAATTCGCATATCCTTTTACATTCCTGTTGCTTGGCAGAGGACAGTTTTACAATTCTAGCCCTTGTAAAAAACTCACTATCTATATTAAATCCTCTGCTTAGTGAGGAACAGTAATGTTGCACAGTAAGCACTAGATGGTGACAGTATACTTATAATGATCGTATATGCATAATTTAAATTTTAAAAATAGAAGAAGATACACTTAGCTTCTTGAGTATTTGGGATATGCGCCCCTTAGCATGAACCGTGGCTGGGAACATTAGGTGCCTCCGTTCTTGCCAAAAACACCAACTTGTCGTGATCCAGAAGAGGTGCGGCCGACGATGTTTCCCCCCTTTTTAGGCTTCCTTGAGAAAGTGATATCGTTGGTTAGTTTTTTCATAGCTTGTCTCTGGGCATGCTGCTGACTTGAGTGAAATGCATAGCTTGGCCACAGTTTTATTATCCAACGAAACCCAGGAGTTACAACAGTCGGCTTCTAGGTCTTGTTGACCATGCTCAGATCCTTCACTTTCGGAAGGAGTCTCCGTTGAATCTTTGAAATTTGAAAATTAGGGTTTTGCTTCTCCTCTATATAAGTAGATAGATTATTAGCACCTTCTTCTTGTCAATCTTGTCATATTTATCGCTTGCAGAGTTCAGCACCCTCTTATAACATCATATCTGATAACAGCGGATCCGATCAAGATCATCTTCTTGTCAAGCACAGCTCATGGGTGCATAGTCCGATAAAAGAGTTCTTCTCTACTTGCATATTCCAGAATTTATGAGCAACCGACTTATTCGGTGATTCTTCGTTTTCCTTGCAGGAACCCTAGGTTAAGAAGGTTCCATATATGCTGAGGGCTAGAGTTATCAGGAATGGTAGTTCCTCTTCAAACATCACCGGATCTAGTAGACCTTTTTTTTTATTATTTATATATTCTAATCCAGGAAGCATCCTAATACAGGTCATCTTATTTTGTCGACAGAAGATGGAGGTTGTGGATACATACAGGGGAAAAAGAAAAACCAGGGGGTCTTCTCCGGCTGAAGAGGATAGGGATGTTGAGGCCGAGGTTGAAACTCCTTCTGATCCACCAGTTAATATCTCAAGCAGTGATTTTGGCCTTACCATTCATGCATACCCGACTGCAGGCCTTCCTTTTGAGATGCATATGAAGTCTATCTCTCGTAAGCACCATGTTGTGGGAGGCTTCATAGTACCAAAGTGTTATGCTTCTCTTTACACTAAAATTTGGAGACGACATGGTCACATTGCTACTTCAGAGTCGCTAAAAGGCTTTTCTCCCGTCCTGGTGATAATGATTGTTGGTCTTCTTCCCATAATTGATGATATGATCAAGGAGTCACTCTGTGACGTCACTAGTCATGAGATACAAACGTGGGATAAGATGATAACCAATTGTGAAGTCTTGAAATTCAATATAAGTTGGCTCCGCCAACGTCTTGACATTATCGAAATAGATTATGCAGCTATCATAGCTAAAGTGATTCCTTCTTCAAAAGACATATTGGAGGAGGAGAAGGTCTTGTCAAGAGAGTCAGCTAAGATCGAGAAGTCAATTCAGGATTTGAAATCTAAGACCAAGAGGTTTCAGGAAAGGATGGAGATGTTGTATAAGCGGAATTACTCATTGCTTGAAGGTTTGTTCTAGAGAGCGAGTGAGGTTTAAATCGATCATAAGCTTTTGAATTGGTATAGTAGGTTATGAATTTCGAATTTTGAATATTTATTGAAAAGAACTGAATCGAAAGAAAAGAATTTGTTTGTTTGGGCATAATATGCTTTAAGCCACCTGCCATTATTTACAATTCCCATTGTGACTCCCTTTATGTATACTATACTATAGTATCTACTTGCTACTTCTTTAGAAATCACATAAGGACCTTCCCATTTCGAGGAGAACTTCGGAGCAGACATGTCTTACCGGATATGTTTATATGTCTTGAGTACCAAGTCTCCAACCTAGAACATCCTGGGCATTACTGCCTTACTGTAAGCTCTGGAAATTCTTCGTCGTAATGCTTCTGCATGTCTTTCTGACTTGGACCGTTTTGACTTTAGGTGATCTAACTCTGTCACAGGAACCTATAAATTTCGGTTTCATCCAAATATACTATGCTGGCTGAAGGGATCTTGATCTCAGCGGGGAGGATGACATCCGCTCCGTAAGCAAGAGAATATGGAGACGTTTCAGTGGAGCTTCTAGGTGATGTTCTTTATGCCCAGAGTGCCATGGGTAATTGATCATGCCATGATCTAGGGTTATCATATATTGTACGGCTAAGGATCCGAATTCGTGTCTAATCGGTATTTTTTGCTTGCCATCATAGTATATTTCCTTGTGGGTAGTAGGGAGTAGAGTATACTTGTTTGATACCATACTCTTGAAGTAGCTCCGTTACAGTCTGATCAGCAAAGGGAGTACCATTATATGTGGCAATGTGTTTAGGAACACCGAACCTGCATATGATGTATTCTTTGTTGAAAGCTGATATGGTTATTCTTGTCGTGATTTTGAGAGGGATGGCCTCAACCCATTTGGTGAAGTACTTAGTAGATGTGACGATGTGATCATGTTGTTTTGACGAGGTTGGATTGATCTTGCCGATGAGATCTAGTCCTCGGCTATAAAAAGGCCAAAGTTGCTTGCTGAATGTAGAGGAAGACATGACATGTGAATGAGGTTCCCGTGAATCTGACATTGATGGCACTTTTAAACAAACGTGGCTGCATCATCCTCCATGTTTGAACAGTAATATCTTTCATGAACGTGAAGGGACAACTTCCTCTTTCCTTGATGCTTTCCTTCATGAACTTCCTTCAATATTGTTGGGATTTCGGGTCCTGCCAGATATCTTAGTAGGTTCCTTCCAAAAATCTTGCGGTATAAAATTCCTTCATAAAGAATGAACCTTTTTGCCTTTTGTTTCAGTCTTGTTGCTTCTCGCTTCACAAGAGGAAGGGAGTTATCGCGAATGTATTTGATGTAGGGTTCGCTCCAGTCCCCAGCATTATGGATTATTAGAGCTTCTAGTTGGTGTGGTTGTGCTTGGTAGTTGGAACAAGATCCTTGCAGTGCTCGAGATTGGGTCTCCATCGTGGGCCAGTAGTATCCTAGATGTTGGAGTCGGTGGTAAAGAGTCATGACCATTATCTCCCTACATACTTTGCTATAAATGTGGTTGAGTTCCAGTTGTGCCTCCTCATCTCCGAGGCATCTTGAGAGGGACCCGTCCGGATTCCTAAGATATAATTCCCCATGGAGTAAGAAGAAGTTATTCAGATCTTTGAGACTGATTTCCTCTAAGGGAGTGAATTGTTGAGTTCTTCTATGATCGGGGTACTCCAATCAGTGGTTTGATCATGTTCAGATTGATTTAACCATGTCAAAGGTACAGTACGCCTTTATACCCTTACAATCTTCTATGACCCTTCAAATTGAAGTTTAAAGGCAAACGTGGAAAGATAGTCGACATGTCTATGATTGCTTCTGCCAACATGAACTACTACGGCTTCGACAAAATAGGTTAATAACTTCTGAACTTCCGTTCTATGAGGAGCTAACATTACCACTTTAAGCGAGTAAACTTCATTCATCTGATTGACTAACAGTTTCGAATCGCCTTTTATTTCCAGATGTATCGCGCCTGCTTTCTTTACTAATGAGAAGCCTAGTAAGAAGGCTTCATATTCCGTAAAATTGTTGGTGCACTTGAAGTAGAGCTTGAATGAGTATGAGAAGACTTCCCGATTGGAGATACCAGTACCATGCCATCTCCACCGGTATTAAGACTGGGGGTAGTAGAACCAACAAAGTACAGCAGCCACGCTTCTTCTTTGACAATAGAAAATTCAGGGAAGTCTCTAGGTATATCTTTATGTACCACGGTCATGTCTTCTTCTGGAAAATCCTCTAACAGGTTCGCTACCGATTGCCCTTTGTCTGCCTTCAGAGAGACACATGCTATGTCAAATTCTGACATCTGAAGTAACCACTTAGCGGGTCTGCCTATCAAGGCCGGTTTTGAAAGTAGGAACCTGATGGGATCGACTTTGGCGATCAACACCACTATGTTTGAGATTAAGTAGTATCTTAACTTTTGAATGGCGTGTACTAATGACAGTCATGCCTTTTCCACTTTAGGGTATATGAGTTATGCGTCCTTCAGTAACCGGATGATGTAGTAAATTGGGTATTCAATTCATTTCTCATCTTATTGGGCGAGAGGGGCTCCTGTAGCCACCTTACTGGAAGTTGTATATAGGTGTAGAGGTCGTTTTTGGACCGAAGATCTCATGACAGAAGGAGATAATAATGATTGCTGAATTTTGAGGAACACTTCTTGCTGAGTAGAGGACCAGATGTAGCTTGCTCCTTTCTTTAATAGTGGTGTAAAAGAGGCGACAAATTGAGATATCCCCGGGATAAAACGCCTGATATATGATACATTTCCCATGAAACTTTTAAGTTCTCTTACGGTTTTTGGTGGAGGCATTATGGTGATGGCTTGAGTCTTGACTGAATTTACCTTGATCCTTCCGCTATCACTTGAAATCCAAGAAATTTGCTAGAGAAAACACGAAATGCGCATATCAAAGGGTTCATCTTCAGTTTGTGTTCACGATACCTCTCAAAGACTTTCCGCAAAACTTCCAGATGTGTTTCTCGTTCTTGGATTTTACAACTACGTTATCGATATAATCTTCCACTTGTTTGTGCATCATGTCATGAAAGATTGTTGTCATGGCTCGCTGGTAAGTAGCCGACTTTCTTCAAACCAAAATGCATTACAATGTAATAGAAGTTTTCGATAGGAGTTCAAAATGAAGTTTTGCTAGCGTCGTGCTCATAAATTTTTATTTGATTATAACTACTATAGCCATCCATCAATGAGAACATACTGTGTTCACTGGTCACGTCTACGAGACAATCTATGTTGGGTAGTGGAAAGTCATCCTTGAGACAACATTCATTCAGGTTCCTGAACATAACATCTGATTTGACCGTTTTTCTTTTTCACAGGTGGCATATTAGCCAGCCAAGTAGAGTGTTGGATGGGTTTGATGAAGCCTGATGATATTTTAGTTTATACCGCAAGAGCACGGCTGTGGATGAGACAGTATGCAAGTAAGGTTTGTTCCACAAGGATTTTAAAAGTGCAATTTCTAGTGTTTAATTAACTAATGTGCTAATAACAAAAAGAATGATTTTTAATGACTAGATTAAATAAATAAAATATAAAAAACTATATAAATTAATCAACCAGGAAGAGAAGGTCTAGGGTTTCAGATTCCATTACTTTTGATATTTGTACAATTAACAATTTAATTTCTTTAATTCACTCTCAAATTATTTAAAACAATTTTGAATTCAATCTCATGTTTTGGAAAATATAACATTTAAAATTAATTAATTGACTTTCGTCATTTCAGAAAAATATAATCTCCTTCGCTTATAAAAGATCAACAACCTAAGGACTATTCAGAACAATTAAATCGAAGCATTTTAGAAGATAAATTATTAGTCAAGAATAGCACAATGGAGTATATATATCAAAGAAATTAAATATTGAAAATACTCATCAAACTAGCTTTATCCTCTACCCTAGAAAAGAAGATTAGCTACTCATGGAGAAGAAAATAAAATAAAATTGAGAAATCATTCAAGTGTATTAAAAAAGAAAAGGTTGCAATTTCTCTTTTACTTCTTTATCGATTTAACGACGCACCTCATTAGAATTAAAAGAAGAACTAACAAATGGCGTCATAGAAACAATAAGAACTATTAAAGTACCTAAAGTTAACGACACCATCTAAATGCTTTCAAACCTGAACTATCATTGTTACTGTTGATGAAACCATCGCCGAAGCATTTAAAAGCAAAGGATTTTATAACGGTTTAAAATGACAGTTCATTGGCGTCTTATGTTCTTCATCTTCTTCTTCCTTCTTCACAACCTGGTTACAGAAAGAATGTGTAACACCCGCAATTTTCGCATGACGCTTACTCAGGGACGCGTCATGACCTGGGACGAAGCTTCACCCTAAGCTTATAAAGATCACTTAGGATTTCATCAGGGTGTGGATGCCTTGAACTCAAAATATATAGTTAAGGCCCTATTACGCGTGATGCATATTCGAGAATGCATCACAAGTCAAAAATGACCCTTGCCCGAAAAAGGCACAAATGACCTTGACATGTATCCGAGAATGTATTATAGTGATAAAGCCCTATTATGCTGTGATGCATGATTGAGAATGCATCACTGAACCAACGTCGCGTATCTGAGAATACATTATAGTGCTAATGCACTATTATGCTGTGATGCATGATTGAGAATGCATCACTAAACCAACGCTGTGTATCTGAGAATACATTATAGTGCTAATACACTGTTATATTGTGATGCATGATTGAGAATGCATCCCTGAACCAACGCTGCGTATCTGAGAATGCATCATGGTGCTAATGAACTATTATGCCATGATGCATGATTGAGAATGCATCACTGAACCGACGTTGCGTATCGGAGAATGCATTATAGTATTAATGTGCTATTATGCCGTGATGCATGATTGAGAATGCATCACTGACCCTATATGGAGTATCCGATAATGCATTATGGTGCTAATGCACTATTATGCCATGATACGTGATTGAGAATGCATCACTGAACCAATGTTGCATATTCGCGAGAGAACATAGTGCTAATGCACTATTATACCGTGATGCATGATTGAGAATGCATCACTGAACCAACGTTGCGTATCTGAGAATGCATCATAGTGCTAGTGCACTATTATGCATGATGCATGATTGAGAATGCATCACTGAACCAACGCTGGATACCCGAGAATATATTATAGTGCTAATGCACTATTATGCCGTGATGCATGATTGAGAATACATCACTGAACCTATATGGAGTATCCGAGAATGCATTATAGTGCTAATACACTATTATGCCGTGATGTATGATTGAGAATGCATCACCGAGCCAATCGCGTACCAAGAATGCATTAAAGTGATAATGCACTATTATGCTGTAATGCATGATTGAGAATGCATCACTGAGCCAATGTTGCTTACCGAGAATATATTATAGTGCTAATGCACTATTATACCGTAATGCATGATTGAGAATGCATCACTGAGCCAATGTTGCGTACCAAGAATGCATTATAGTGCTAAATGCACTTTTATACCGTGATGCATGATTGAGAATGCATCACTGAGTCAATGTTGCTTACCGAGAATGCATTAAAGTGCTAATGCACTATTATTCCGTGATACATGATTGAGAATGCATCACTT
This sequence comes from Papaver californicum, assembly GCA_023531435.1. NCBI lineage: Eukaryota > Viridiplantae > Streptophyta > Magnoliopsida > Ranunculales > Papaveraceae > Papaver > Papaver californicum. The sequence goes on along the minus strand of JAJJMC010027962.1, from coordinate 4,801,300 downwards.
AGCCAGTGTTGCATACAAAGAATGCATTAAAGTGCTAATGCACTATTATGCCGTGATGCATGATTGACAATGCATCACCGAGCCAATATTGCTTACCGAGAATATATTATAGTGCTAATGCACTATTATACCGTAATGCATGATTGAGAATGCATCACTGAGCCAATGTTGCGTACCAAGAATGCATTATAGTGCTAAATGCACTTTTATACCGTAATGCATGATTGAGAATGCATCACTGAGTCAATGTTGCTTACCGAGAATGCATTAAAGTGCTAATGCACTATTATTCCGTGATACATGATTGAGAATGCATCACTTAGCCAGTGTTGCATACAAAGAATGCATTAAAGTGCTAATGCACTATTATACCGTGAAGCATGTCCGAGAATGCATCACTAGAAAGTGAAGTAGATGAACGTCATATATCATCCTTATATCCACTTGTATAAATGCAAATAAAGCATATATAAGGAGGAGGTGTTGGTTGGAAATCGATGATGCTTAGCTTGGATTAGCAGAAAGCGGATTTGCCTAGAGGCACCAATCAGTTAGCGGATTTGCTTAGAGGCGCCAACCAGTTAGCGGATTTGCCTAGAGGCGGCAACCAGTTAGTGGATTTGCCTAGAGGCACCAATCTATTAACGGATTTTCTTAGAGGCGCCAACCAGTTAGCGGATTTGCCTAGAGGCGCCAACCAGTTAGAGGATTTTCCTAGAGGCGCCAACCAGTTAGCGGATTTGCCTAGAGGCGCCAACAAGTTAGCAGATTTTCCTAGAGGCGCCAACCAGTTGGCGTTTTTTCCTAAAGTGCAGTCGATGGATGTCACTTCCCTTTCTTTTATCTATTTGTAAAAATTCGAATAAAACATATATAGGGAGGGATCTTTGCTTGAATGTGCATAAGTGGTAATGCACATATAAATGCGATATGGCATATACGTTGGAGGATACTTGATGTTTAAGCATCAATATGCTTATAGCTTAAACGATAAAGCTTGATTGTGCATAAGCGGTAATGCACATATAAAGTGGCCTATACGTTGGAGCATACTTGATGCTTAAGCATCAATATGCGTATAGCTTAAACAATAAAGCTTGAATGTGCATAAGCGGTAATGCACATATAAATGTGATGTGGCCTATACATTGGAGCATACTTGATGCTTAAGAATCAATATACCTATAGCTTAAGCGATAAAGCTTGAATGTGGATAAGCGGTAATGCACATATAAATGCTATGTGGCCTATACGTTGGAGCATACTTGATGCTTAAGCATCAATATGCTTATAGCTTAAACGATAAAGCTTGAATTGCATAAGCGGTAATGCACATATAAATGCGATGTGGCCTATACGTTGTAGCATACTTGATGCTTAAGCATCAATATGCTTGTAGCTTAGCCCATAAAGCTTGAATTATGCGAAAGCATTACTCAATCATGTTACGTACTTGAGAACGCATATTTGCATAGTATATAGCGATAGTTATACACAAGCTAGTGGATACCTTGCGAAAGTCTTTCAGCCTATACGGTCTAGGATTTGCTTGTCCTTTGGCTTTCAGAAAAAGTTAAAATTGATGTTGGCTTTGCCTTAATAGGATTAAGTTGCTTATTCCTTTTGAATTGACACTTTGATGAACTACGGTCATGCTTGATCCCTTCAAGGTACGGGTTGGGTACGTAGGCATCCGCAATATAATGCATTAAGGTGCAACATCTCGTCGCTCATATCATCTAATTTGGGAGATGTTTGTGACGCTTTGGTAACTCATATCATCTTGCTTGGTAATGCTATGCAAGAGATGATTGTTACCGCACTTGATGAGGTAGTTTCATTCCATTTGATGGATGATCATACTTCCTATCAATCCATACGGTATGAACAGAATATACCTGGTTGCTGCACCATTGGCAAGAGCAAGAACAGTGCAGGCTCCAGCGCATGGCTGAAGCAGAGTTGATGAAGTGAAAAATTAGGCTTGAATTGGCCTAGGTGCTAGTCCAAGGCATGAGTTAGGCATGGACAATGATCGTAATTATGTGATGCTTGGAAAAGGCATTCACCATTGGCTTTAATAGTCATGTACCTTTTGTAGAATAAGGATGAGTTGGAACGGGATGGAAACTACGTTTCGAGTATCATGCTTGCAAAGCATGCTTGGAAAGGCAAATATACCTGCATATGACAACGAGAATTTAAGCTTTAAGGTCCGGTTACTATCTTTTTAGCCACGCATCGGGGAGTTCTTGCCTTCCAAGCGCATAGCGCCGGAGGCGGAATTTTCCGGTCCGTGACAAACGTTATCAGAGCAAGTTCCGAGAAAACAGTAGGGACTGTGCGTTTTGGACTCGTCAAGTGAGTGTTTGTAATGCGACTACAAAAATTTTCCTTCAAAAAAAAAGGAAAAAGGTTGGAAGAGTATGCCAACTGTTACGCAAAAAGAAGAGTTTGTGACTTCTAGGCCAGTTACTTTGTAAGTTTGTGTTGGACAATCAGGCCAAGCGCATGTGTTAAGAAAAATTATAACTACTACGATAGTTACTTCGCTGATATTTGGACGCACTCGAGTGTACTCTGAGTTTTCCCGGCCTTATTAGACTCTTTTACCATACCGTTGGTAAGCCGGAAGACCGTTGTTGGAACGGTGGTAGAAAATGGGATTGATCATCCCCACCCGTCGCTGGAACGGTGTGTATTATCATGCCTGCTAGCTCCCACTTATGAATGGCAACCCGGAAGACCATTAGTTGTAACGGTAGGTTTGCATCCGACTGATCTGGCAATTAAGTTTTGTCCTCACAGTACTAAGAAAAATATTGCTTGCCATATTCGATGACCCTTTCAACTCTTGTGAACTTAGGGGATTCTTAAGTGTATTGTATGGGACGTCCACTTGAGATCTCGTGTTGAGTAAATCCTTTTGCATTCTTGAGCATGTAGTATGGGACACATGTTTAGGGATCCAAATTGATTTTCTCGGTATAGTTGTAAAACCTTTTCTGATCCTGGAGCATACTGTATGGGACGTATGTTTGGAAGGTCTTAATCGGCGTTTACGACAACTACGGACCCTATTAGGATTCCGGGATATACGGAATGGAGCGCATATTCCGAAGGTTCTAATTTGTGTTCATTAACAAACATTAGACCCCTTGCAGGATTTCTGTGCATCATGGTATGGGACATAGGCGCATGAAATCCAAATCGATGAAGCTTGTCCACAATAGTATTAGAGTTGAGTTGAATTTCGGGGACGAAATTCTTTGAAGGTGGTAAGAATGTAAAACCCACAATTTTCGCATGACGCTTACTCAGGAACGCGTCATGACCTGGGATGAAGCTTCACCCTAAGCTTATAAAGCTCACTTAGGATTGCATCATGGTGTGGAGGCTTTGACCTCGAATTATAATGTTAAGGCCCTATTATGCGTGATGTATATTCGACAATGCATCATAAGTCAAAAATGACCCTTACCCGGGAAACGTACAAATGGCCTTGACGCGTATCCGAGAATGCATTATTGTGATAATCCACTATTATGTCGTGATACATGATTGAGAATGCATCACTGAACCAACGCTGCGTATCTTAGAATACATTATAATGCTAATGCACTATTATTCCGTGATGCATGATTGAGAATGCATCACTGAACCAACGTTGCGTATCAGAGAATGCATCATAGTGCTAATACACTATTATGAAGTGATGCATGATTGAGAATGCGTCACTGAACCAACGCTACGTATCTGAGAATGCATTATAGTGCTAATACACTATTATGCCGTGATGCATGATTGAGAATGCATCACTGACCCTATGTGGAGTATCTGAGAATGCATGATAGTGCTAATGCACTATTATGTCGTGATGCGTGATTGAGAATGCATTACTGAACCAATATTGCGTATTCACGAGAGCATCATAGTGCTAATGCACTATTATGCCGTTGTGCATGATTAAGAATGCATCACTGAACCAATGTTGCGTATCTGAGAATGCATCATAGTGCTAATGCACTATTATGCATGATGCATGATTGAGAATGCATCACTAAACCAACGCTGCATACCCGAGAATGCATTATAGTGCTAATGCATTATTATGCCGTGATGCATGATTGAGAATGCATCACTGACCCTATGTGGAGTATCCGAGAATGCATTATAGTGCTAATGCACTATTATTCTGTGATGTGTGATTGAGAATGAATCACTGAACCAATGTTGCGTATTCGCAAGAGCATCATAATGCTAATGCACTATTATGTTGTGATGCATGATTGAAAATGAATAATTGAACCAATGCTGCATACCCGAGAATGCATTATAGTGTTAATGCACTATTATGCCGTGATGCATGATTGAGAATGCATTACTAACCCTATGTGGAGTACCCAGAGAGCGCATCATAGTGCTAGTGCACTATTATGCCACGATGCATGATTTGGAATGCATCACTGAACCTATATGGAGTACCCGATAGCGCATCATAGTGCTGATGCAATATTATGCCGTGAAGCATGCCCGAGAATGCATCACCAGAAAGTGCAGTAGATAAAAATCATATATCCTCCTTATATCCACTTGTATAAATGCAAATAAAGCATATATAAGGAGGAGGTGTTGGTTGGAAATCGATGATGCTCAGCTTGGCTTAGCAGAAATCGGATTTGCCTAGAGGCGCCAGTCAGTTAACAGATTTGCTTAGAGGCTCCAACCAGTTAGTGGATTTGCTAGAGGCGCCAACCAATTAGAGGATTTCCATAGAGGCGCCAATCAGTTAGCGGATTTGTCTGGAGGCGCCAACCAGTTAGCGGATTTGCCTAGAGGCGCCAACCAGTTAGCAAATTTGCCTAGAGGCGCCAAACAGTTAGCGGATTTGCCTAGAGGCACCAACCAGTTAAGGGATTTTCCTAGAGGCACCAACCAGTTGCCGTTTTTTCCTAAAGTGCAGTCGATGGATGTCACTTCCCTTTCTTTTATTTATTTGTAAAAATGCGAATAAAACATATATAGGGAGAGAGCTTTACTTGAATGTGCATAAGCGGTAATACACATATAAATGTGATGTGGCCTATACGTTGGAGCATCCTTGATGCTTAAGCATCAATATGCTTATAACTTAAACGATAAAGCTTGAATGTGCATAAGCGGTAATGCACATATAAATGCGATGTGGCCTATACGTTGGATCATACTTGATACTTAATAATCAATATGCTTATAGCTTGAACGGTAAAGCTTGAATATGCATAAGCGGTAATGTACATATAAATGCGATGTGGCCTATACGTTGGAGCATACTTGATGCTTAAGCATCAATATGCTTATAGCTTAAACGATAAAGCTTGAATGTGCATAAGTGGTAATGCACATATAAATGTGATGTGGCCAATACATTGGATCATACTTGATGCTTAAGAATCAATATGCCTATAGCTTAAACGATAAAGCTTGAATGTGCATAAACATTAGTGCACATATAAATTCTATGTGGCATATACGTTGGAGCATACTTGATGCTTAAGCATCAATATATTTATAGCTTAAACGATAAAGCTTGAATTGCATAAGCGGTAATGCACATCTAAATGTGATGTGGCCTATACTTTGTAGCATACTTGATGCTTAAGCATCAATATGCTTGTAGCTTAGCCCATAAAGCTTGAATTATGCGAAAGCATTATTCAATTGTGTTACGTACTTGACAACGCATATTTGCATAGTATATAGCGATAGTTATACATAAGCTAGTGGATACCTTGCGAAAGTCTTTCATCCTATACGGTCTAGGATTTGCTTGTCCTTTGGCTTTGAGATAAAGTTGAAATTGATGTTGGCTTTGCCTTAATAGGATTAAGTTGCTTGTTCCTTTTGGATTGACACTTTGATGAACTACGGTCATGCTTGATCCCTTTAAGGTACGGGTTGGGTACGTAGGCATCCGCAATATAATGCATTGAGGTGCAACATCTCGTCGCTCATATCATCTAATTTGGGAGATGTTTGTGACGCTTTGGTAACTCATATCATCTTGCTCGGTAATGCTATGCAAGAGATGATTGTTACCGCACTTGATGAGGTAGTTTCATTCCATTTGATGGATGATCATACTTCCTATCAATCCATACGGTATGAACAGAATATACCTGGTTGTTGCACCATTGGCAAGAGCAAGAACAATGCAGGCTCCAGCGCATGGTTGAAGCAGAGTTGATGAAGTGAAAAGTTAGGCTTGAAATGGCCTAGGTACTAGTCCAAGGCATGAGTTAGGCATGGACAATGATCATAATTATGTGATGCTTGGATAAGGCATTCACCATTGGCTTTAATAGTCATGTACCTTTTGTAGAATAAGGATGAGTTGGAAAGGGATGGAAATTACCTTTCGAGTATCATGCTTGCAAAGCATGCTTGGAAAGGCAAATATACCTGGATATGACAACGAGAAGTTAAGCTTTAAGGTCCGGTTACTATATTTTAAGCCGCGCATCTGGGAGTTCTGGCATGTCCAGCCTTCTATACTCTTCTCCAAACCTTTATATTTATAATACAACCTACCAAACTCATCAAATCTTGTTCAATCTTCAAAATATCTTCTCTTTAATGAGAATTCTTCACGGGAATAAAATCTTCCTCTCGGTGATGATTTTCTTCCACCAACTCGATGATTCTGTTTTGGTTTTTATGATATTGTTTCCTTATTACAACACAACAATAATAACTTTGATTTTATGTCCAAATGTTGTTTAGATTCCGAACCTAAGTACAACCTGTTTTTTTATTTTTAATGCAAACACGAGATTTTATCTTGATTCTTTTCAGTTTTTACATCTTGTACAACTTATTTTACTAAGGAAAGAATGTTCTTGTCTTAAAACACTTCCAAATATACCAAATATCACGTTCCAAATCTTCATAGGAGAGGAGGAGAATCTCCCGCCAATTTCGCTTTGTTTTGAATTCAAATGAGAGCAGGTGCCTTTAGTAGAGCTATGGGTGCCTTTAGCAAAATTCCTTGGGGGTGCCTTTATCACTTTCTAAGGTTCCTTTAACACTTTTCAAGCCATATTTTCAGCAATTATTCTTTCTCCAAAAAGACCTAAAAACATAAAAAAAAAATATATTAGTACAAAAATCGAGTAGTAGCAATGTAAATATAAGAACAAATAAGACATAAAATTGTGTCTGTCAAAGCTTGTCGTGAGTAGCTTCTGGACTTCGACCTTGATCTTCTCCTCAATTCATGTTTGAACTTCCTTGGTTGTTGCTTGACAGGTTAGAACCAGTCGTGATATGTAGATGATGAATGACCATTTTGTCATCAAGTCCCGACATCTCTTCATAAGTCCAGGCGAACATGTCTTGATAATCCTTAAGAAGTTACACGGGTCTCTTCCGTTCCTCCAATGACAGGGTGGAGCTGATGGAGACGGGCCTGGGGATTTCATCTGTCCCAATGTTGACTGTCTCAAGAGCGTCTTTGGTGGAGTCAGTACAATCTTGTAATTATCGCAGAGCATCTGGATTTCATCTTCACCGGGCTCTGCATTACGGTTACATTCTGGATGAAGAGACTCTCCACTAGTCTCCCCTGTTAATTGTTAACATCGGCGGCAAAGATAAATAATCTTTCCTCTGGTGTCGTAACTTGTCACAAAATAATGTTCTCTCTTGTTGCGAGTATGAATTGGTACATTGGTAGTCATTAAAAAATCGTGATTAGAATCAGTAGAAAGATTCGTTTCCGAAAATTTACCTATTTCCCTGACTACAGACAGTTCCCTGTCATACTCTTTAAAAGTCATCCAGTTGGGCAGCGGTGTTCTGTGGATCTTGCCAGAGAAGCTGAGCACATGGTTCTTTGATTCGAAGAATTCGGCACCACAAATTTGAGCATAAGGAGATGAAGATGATGGAATTAAGGTCATTCTCTCATATAGCACAGTCTTCATGCACTGGTAGTAATTCGAGGGGATGGCCTTATTTTCATAAAGCCATGTCTTCCCAGTATCATATGATATTCAGGTTCTTTATCAATGGCATAAAATTTCAGTTTTGACTAAGTGGGTCCCACATTGATCCCTAAGAAGACGTGTCCTTAAGTACTGGTGTGATTCCCTTCAAAGTCTTTCATTATGATAGGACAGTGTACAATCTTGTTTAGCCGGACCTTAGCGGTCTTGAGTGTTTTAAGTGTAATTATATCTGACGCGGCGCCTGTGTCAACAAGTTCTCTCTAGAATTCAAATTCTTTGAGGTAACCAATCATGTACAAGGCTCGGTTATATCCTTCTTCAACTATCATGTCTTCTTCGATGAATGTAACATTTCTCATGGAAAGGTGAGGTGACGTGGGTGTCTCCGGTGTCTTTTGAGAAAGTTGGGTCAGATGTACATCAGTAGCAACACGGTTCAGGGAAATAAATATAACTCTGTGTTGGAGTTTCGATAAATGCAAAAGTTTGCATAAGTTTTCCACTAGGCGGTTGGCTTCTTGATTTACTTGCTTCTCACAGGTGGTGAAGCTCCTGATGTGATGTGGAGGGGGCACGTCTGTCTGGGAAAAGGTCTCCATTCCCATGGACGGTGGATTTTCATGAAAACAACGTTGTTCCCTAACTCTCGGTTACTCGGTGAATAAAATCAAAAATGAATTTTTGTGAATATTCACGTCCTGATTCGGTCACAAAGCTGGAGAAGATTAGGTAGGTATTGGGGGAGGGAAGCGAAGAAGGTTGAGAAATATCAATGTGATAAGTAATTACAGTGTATGAAGAAGAAAGGATTATCTCTTAGATGAATCGCTAATTCTATATATCTTAGTTTCTTCTATCTTGTGTTCTTGTTTCGAATAGATGAAAACCATCTATTTATAGTTCAAAGGAGACACACTGATTTCTCGTAAGTGGTGGAAGTTATAGAAGAAGTGGAGGAGTAACGAGTGTGGAGATTGTAGTGGGGTCATGTCCGAAAAGCAAATAAGACTTGTATGACCACTACTCCTTATTCTCTCAATTGTCTAGTAACTGTAGCCCACTACTTGTTACCTTCTTATTCGTGGATGGGTTGCAATAACGCACGATTGCCGTAGACCGCTAGACCAATACCACAATGAAAATCCCCCCATATGTTGTATTTATATCTAGTGGAAATAGTGGAGTCATAAACCACTATTGTTTTGATTAGGTCGAGTCAAGTCACGTCAATGACTTGCTAAGTAAGTGAGGCTAGTTGTGCAACTCACTTAATTGGTGATCAGACTGATCAGTGTTGAGTCTGGTAAGCTTAATAGTCATATACTAACTTTGACATAGCATGGCATAATTTTAATAGTCAAATATTAGCTTAGGAGTGACTTGGCATAAGTCTGAAAGACGTTTGAGGCAAAAATTGTAAAGAGGTTTTCAAGCAAGAAGGCTTATTAGATAATCATATGAGATTAATGTTGGTATTAGGCCAGTATTGAAATGAATGGAGTATTTCTAAGTGGAATTAGCTAGCAAGGCTAGCACTAGTTTCTTAGCGCAAATGGTAATGTACAAGCTTTTTATGTGTAAAAGCTAATGTTCTAGTGTTTTGAGAGCGAGGCTAATGTGCTAGCAAGGAAACTATATTATGTTAGGGATAGGAAGCTAGCGCAAAGAATGTTTGAAGTTAGCAATTCTCAAAGAAGTTACCTAGGTCAATGATGGTTCGTATAAATATGCTAGCGCCAATGCGCTTGTGGCCAAGGGCACTTGCGCTAAGCTGGGAACCACTTGCACCCTAGGACGCACTAGTCATGGACGTTGTGGCTGGTGGCGCTGGTACTCGAGGACACACTACCATGGATGTGCTATCACCATGGACGCTTCTCTTAGGGACGTGCTAGGCCAAGGACGCGCTAGTCATGGACGCACTAGGCAAAGGCGCTGCTAGGTAAGGACGCGCTAGGTGAAAGCGCTTCCAGGTATGGACGTGCTATCCAAGGACGTGCTAGGCCAAGGCGGCACTAGGCATGGACGCACTGTAAAATGACGTGCTACCATGGCGCTTCTAAGGCCATGGACGCACTGGCCATGAACACGCTTGCCATGAACGCACTAGGCTAAGGATATGCTAGTCGTGGCACTGCTAGGCTGATACGCGATGGCTAAGAGGAGTTAGTGCTTTTAGCGTTAGGGCGAGAAATTAGTGCCAAACTGGTGCTAAACCAAGTGGATAGTGCTATCCTTGAGATAATGGGAGAAAAGGCTAGGGTTAGCCTAGATCAGAGGCACAATGCGCCTTTTAAGGCATTGCTCCTTGTTTGTGGCGCGTCCAAGAGGAGTGATGCATAATTCGTGGCTTACCTTTGAGCAAAGTGCTAAAGTAACATATTTGAGCTCAGAAGAGCAATTTAAGAAGCATTAAGCTAGAGTGTATTTTGGGGATTAAACATTGGCCATTCGATAGATGTTACCAGAACATCGATGCGCGCTCGAGAGAAGTTGCTGCTAGGTAAGGACGTGTTATCCAAGGATGCGCTAGGCCAAGGCGGCACTAGCCAAGGACGCACTGGCCAAGAACGTGTGAGCCATGACGCTTCTGAAGCCATAGAAACATTATCCATGAACACGCTAGCCATGAACATACTAGCCATGAACGTGCTAGGCTAAGGACGTGCTAGTCGTGGCACTGCTAGGCTGAGACGCGATGGCTAAGAGAAGTTAGTGCTTTTAGCGCTAAGGAGAGAAATTAGTGTCAAAGTGGTGTTAGGCCAAGTGGCTAGTGCTAGCCTGGTGCTAATGGTAGAAAAGGCTAGGTTTAGCCTAGCTCAGAGGCACAGTGTATGTTTTAAAGCATTGCTCCTTGTTTGTAGCATGTCCAAGAGGAGTGACGCATAATTCGTTGCTTACCTTTGAGCAAAGTGCTAAAGTAGCATATTTGAGCTCAGAAGAGCAATTTAAGAAGCGTTCGTTGTAAACGAAGCGTTAAGCTAGAGTGTAATTTGGGGATTAAGCATTAGCATTCCCGAATTTGATATATGTTACTGGAACATCGATGCGTGCTCGAGACAAGTCCAAGGAATTTTGTTGTGGAATTTATACGACTTGAGACTAGTTCGATATAACATAAATATTGTGATTATCCAGGAGGCTGCGAGGCCAGTTTAGAATGTTTGTAGAGAATTTGTATTCTTAATTCGCTTGCATAATATAAGTAGAGATACAGTATTCTGTGTTTTGTTTTAGAGCTAGGCATATGCGCGTGAGTATTCACATATCCTTTTACATTCCTGCTGTTTGGTAGAAGGCAATTTTATAATTCTAGCCCTTGTCAGAAACTCACCATCTACAAAGGGGAATATCGAGGAAGAGCTAGCCCATGCTCTTTATAATAACACTAAATTTGATAGCTGTCAGAGGTTTACCCTGTTCAGAAACCTATAATCCTGGTTGGAGAAACCATCCTAATTTTTCCTGGTCAAATGGCCAGAATCAAGGTCAGTATAGTAATTCTCAGGTTCCCCCAAGTTTTGGTTATACTAAAAATCGTTCAGGACCAGCACAGTTTCAGAACCCTTCAAATAAGAGGATCATGGGTTTAAAAGAGTGTCTCTCCATATTAGCTCAGAACACTACAAAATTTCAGCAATCGGTTGAACAAACTTTACAAGCTAATACTAAGATGGTACAGGCTAACACTCAGGATATTTCCAATTTAGAAATCCAGGTTAGTCAGATAAATGAGTATTCGAAAGAGATAGGAAAAATGTAAGTTTCTTAGTCAAACACAAGCCAACCCTATATGAGTTCATTAAGTTTCTTCTAGTGAGAAATCATCAAATCATCTGAACACGATCAGAACCCTTGAGGAACGTTAAAGTGGTAGACAGTAAGGTAACCATACCTGATAGTGAACATGTTATAGTTCACCCTTCTGAGCCAGTAGCTGAAGAGACTGATAAAGTCTCCAAAGAGTCCAATTATGTTCCTGTTAAGCCCGATTTTGTTCCCAGAGCTCCATTCCCACAACTTTTAGTTCCAATAAAGAAGGAATCAAATTTTAATGATACATTGGAGATTTTTAAGCAAGTCAATATCAATCTTCCTTTGTTAGAAGCAATTAAGCAGATTCCTACTTATGCCAAGTTCCTTAAGGATCTTTGTACCTGAAAGCGGAAGCTTAATGTATATAAGAAAGCTTTTTTATCTATCCATGTAAATCCGATTATCCAGAACAAAACAACTCTTAAGAATAAAGACCCAGGTTCCCTTACAATTTCTTGCACAATATGTAACTATCGTGTAGAGAAAGCGTTACTTGACTTAAGAGCCAGTGTGAACTTACTTCCATACTATGTGTACCTCCAGCTAGGACTTGGCGAGTTAAAACCTACTTAGTTAACCCTTTAGTAGATCTTTGAAAATTTCTCGTGTTATTATCGGGGACGTTCTTATTGAGGTCGACAAGTTTATTATCCTGTGGATTTTGTTGTCCTAGATACCCAACCTGTCTCTGACCTAGAGAACCAGATACTTGTGATTAGGTCGCCCATTTTTAGCTACGTCTAATGCGATCATTAACTGTCGGAATCGTATCATGAATTTATCTTTTGGTAATATGACTATTGAGCTGAATATTTTCAATATTAGTAAATAACCCCCCAAGCTAGATGACACGTGCATTAAAGAGGTGAACGTGATAGAAACTTTAGCTCAAGAGTCATTACCAAACATCTTATCTGAAGATCCATTAGAGAGTTGTCTATCTCATTTTGATTTAGATTTTGACGATGATAGCACCATTGATCAAGTGAATGCTCTGTTAGATTCTACCCCCATGTTAGATGCTAATAGATTGAAAACCAAGTTCTAACCACTACCAGTTTTTGATTCTACCTTTCCTTCTATAGAGGAGACTTTAAGTTGGACCTTAAACAACTACAAGATACCCTAAAATATGTGTTTTTAGGCCCATCAGAGACTTTGCTTATGATTGTAGCCTCTGACTTAGATAGTGATCAGAAAAGTATGCTAGTAAACGCACTTCAAAACAATAAGGAAGCTTTAGGGTGGACCATAATAGACATTAAGGGTATAATTCATATTGTTCGTATGCATCAGATTCATTTAGAGGATGATACCAAACCTTCTAGGGAGATGCAACGTCGACATAACCCCAACATGAAAGAAGTAGTTCGAACTGAGGTGCTTAACTTATTAGATATGAGTATTATTTACCCTACTTCAGACAGTAAGTGGGTTAGCCCTGTTCAGGTTGTTCCTAAGAAATCAGGTATCACTATAGTCCAGAAACAATGAGTTAATCCCAACCCGAGTGACCACGAGGTGGCGTGTTTGTATTGACTATAGAAAATTGAACAATTTCACATGGAATGACTACTTTCCCCTTCCTTTCGTCAACCAAATGCTTAAACGATTAGCTGGATATAGCCATTGTTGCTTTTTAGATGAATATTCTTGTTATAATCAGATTTTTATTCCCCCAGAAGACCAATAGAAAACCACATTTACTTGTCCCTTTGGTACCTTTGCATATAGACGCATTCCTTCCGGGTTGTGTAATGCACCCGCTACTTTTTAGCGTTCTATGATGAGCATATTTTCTGACATGGTAGAAAGGTTTTTAGATGTTTTTATAGATGATTTTTCAGTATTTGGGTCATCTTCAGATGAATGCTTGCATCATTTGACATTAGTGTTGACTAGGTGTAAGGAAAAGAATTTAGTGCTTAATTGGGGAAAATGTCATTTCATGGTTCAATCAGGAATTGTTTTAGGGCATATCGTATCTTCTAAGGGTATAGAGGTAGACAAGGCCAAAGTCGACCTTATTAAAACTTTACAGGTTCCCAAAAATATGAGAGATATTAGGCCATTCTTATGGCATGCAGGTTTTTATCGTCGATTCATTAAGGATTTTAGCTTGATTTCCCGACCTGTTTGCAATCTGCTTGCAAAAGATGTTAAATTTGTCTTTGATGATACTTGTTTAGAGGCGAGAAGATTAAGAATTTTCTCACTACCGCCTTTATTGTCCAGGCACGTAAATGGAATTTACCCTTTGAAATCATGTGTGATGCTTCAGATTATGCTATTAATGTTGTTTTAGGACAACATGAAAACAAATTGTTGCATATGATTTACTATGCCAGCAAAACCCTAAGTGATGCCCAACTAAACTATACTACCACAGAGAAGGAATTGTTAGCAAAAAAAATTTACCTTGGATAAGTTTAGATCTTATCTTTTAGGTTCTAAGGTTATAGTCTTTACTGATCATGTTGATTTGAAATACATTCTTTCTTAGAAGGATGCTAAACCTAAATTGTTAGATGGATCCATTTGTTGCAAGAATTTTTTCTAGAAATTAGAGACAAAAAGGGTGCAGAAAACGTAGTAGCAGACCACTTGTCTAGGCTCGTTATTGATTCTTCTCATGTGAGAGATAGTTTTCCTGATGAACAACTTTTATTTGTTTCCCGATTACCTTGGTTTCTGAATATAATAAACTATCTTGTTACTGTTCAAATTCCTCAACATTGGGGTAAACAAGATCGTTCTAGGTTTTCATCAGGCGGAGGCTTTTATGTTCTTCTCTTCTCCTCTCCTCTTCCAGACGCATACCACTTCAACCCTCCAACTGAACCCTCCTCTCCTCTTCTCAACCTCTTTTCCGACCTCTTTTCCGATTGAAAAACTCTAGCAAAACCCTAACAACAAAGAAACAAAGCTTATCAAAGTTAGGTTTATCTCAAGACAATGTATGAAACTCAAACTTTTATATGAATATTAATGGATTTCATAGGTTTAAATTATGATTTATTCTAATATTTTGTTAATTAAATTTGTATATATATATGTATGTTGTTACTTACAAAGTAGCTACCCCATATTACCCACAGACTATTGTTCAAGTAGAGGTTTCCAATAGGGAGATTAAATATATTTTAGAGGACACGGTTAATCCTAATAGGAAAGACTAGTCTTTGAGGCTTACCGATGCCTTATGGGATTACCGTACTCCTTTTAAGACCCCCATTGGGATGTCACCTTATCGTCTAGTATATGTCAAGGCATGTCACTTGTCCTTCGAGTTAGAACACAGCGCATATTGGGATGTAAAGCAGTTTAATTTTTCACTTGACAAGGAAGGAGCTCACAGAAAACTCTATCTCAATGAGTTGGAAGAGATTCAGAAATATGCATATGATAGTGCTAGGGAGTATAAGAAAAAAATGATACTTATGCATGATAAAATATCTTAAGAAAGTCATTTTATCTAGGTCAAAAATTTCTTCTGTATGATACTCGTTTGCATCTATTCCCCAGGAAGTTACGCTCTCGGTGGACCGGTCCTTTTGTTGTTCACACTGTTTTTCCTCATGGTGTTATTAAGATTGAGACTCAAGATGGTAAAAGTCCTTTTAAGGTTAACGGTCAGATATTGAAACCATTTTTAGATCCTTTTCATACAGTTGATATTGAGGAGGTCCCACTAGAGGATTATGTTTACCTTGATTGACCATCAAGGTTGTTTAATGTACATTAATTAGTTTGTTTGATTTTTGTAGGTTTTTTTTATTCGTTTTTAGGTTTTATTTACTTTCTTATTATCTGTAGAAGGATTGTTACGCTTCACCCAAGTCCTATCTTTCTGACTTACCTCCTTATTCCTCTATTTACCTTTTTTTTTACTACTTTTTAATTTGGAACACTGAGGATAATGTTAGATTTAAGTTTGGGGGTAAGGGAGAGACTTTTAATGCATTAATGAAACTCCAAAGTCTAGAAACATGTGAACTATTCAGGATGACAGTAACCAATTTAGGTCGATGGAAACATAGCTCTTATCTATAGGAATTGGCGTGCCCATCTAAATGGTCTATTCATAAAAGGATGCCTAGACAGGTGTTAGAAATAACATGGTAGCCGTACCCATATCTCAGAGTCAATCTTGACCATGTCACATTTTATTTTTATTTTTCCAACTCTTTTTGTTTCTCTAAGTGATTTGGTGAATCCCTAGTATTGCCTTGATTGTCACGTTGGGATGAAGTAGAGTAGTTGAGATCAAGCCCCCTTGTGTTTTATTTCTGCAAAAAAAAAATCATTGAATAAAACTGACGATGAAGTCTTTGAAGATGAGTCAATATTAGTATTAAGAAAAGTGGGAGTTATCCCAGCACTGACGTTCATACAGATATTCTAGGAAACACTATTCACCTTAGCCAACATACGCAAACTTCATTATGTCCATATCCATCTTCTAAATCGGAAAAAAATTTGCTTTACCGCTGCTAAGGAAAATTTGATCTACCAGCACAGAAGTCGAGCATATGGCAATTTCTGATGTCAATTAACTCTTGGTTTAATTATAGTTAATCAGTTATATATCTAAATATATTCAGCCGTATTTGAAATAAACTTCGAATATCTAGTTGTCGTTTATTTACTGCGAAACTGTTTTTAGCTTCCTCTGTTCTTTTTTCCCACAACTCATCCTTCCCTATGGATTTCACGTCTGTTCTTCGCAAAAAAAAAAACAGTATTGAATTACTTAAACACCATATATATTAAATTTTCACATTCATATGAAGATTATAGCTTGATTCACAGTTAAAGGATCATATGAGAGACACCATTATTTCAAATAATTTCAAACTGCATTTATCAATTCTAGCAGCAAATTGTAAGCTTTTAAAAATAAAACCATTGAACTCTAATACTTTCGAAAGTTCTACAATACTAGCAAGATTAAACGTTGTTATGAATATAATCAGCACTGTATTAGAATCGTTAATTAAAGGGAACACGGTTACAAATGTGCATCGTATTGGTATACTCTTCACAACTATTGTATACAGTATGCTTACACTAGGAAAATTGATATTTCAAGATAACAATTGACAATTCCAAGATGTATTCATATCTTGTTGAGCACTGCAAAATAACATGATTAAGATTTTTGTACTGTAATCATGGATTGAAATATGTTGTTTGCATTCCTCTGGTTTTCAATTTTCACAATTAAAAATTAAAGTTTTTGTTCAAGATTGACGATGAATATATTTAGACTAGGGTATCACCTAGATGTAAATTCTTCACTTTTCTCTTGCCGCCAAAAATAAGATATACTCCGTTATATCTGAATATTTTTTGGAGCTAAAAGTTCATTTAGATGTAACCGTAGTTAAACCGAGAGTTAGCTGACATCAGAAATTTTCATATGCTCCACTTTGGTGCTGATATATCTAATATGCTCTAGCAGTGTTAGAGCAAAATTTTTTACTTCTAAATCTATTCATGTGATTGAACTTTGATAGATTTTGAGTATCGTGGGTTGAACGATTATCTAAGTAGAGTTTTGATATCTTGTATGAATTTTAGTACGTTGAGTGCAAATTCGTGCACAACAATTAGATTCATATAGGGTAGTGATTCTCGTAGCCGAATAATTTAGTAGCCAACTAAATAGCATGTCTAGTGTCTACCTCAATCGTTCACAAATAGCTAAAAGTTGGAGTAAAAGGTTTTGTGGGTATACCTCTTGTAAACCCCCACAAGACAACCACTCGTCTTATAGGGCCACCTAGGATTTTAACGACTAGATGCACGTGTTAACTGTAGTCGTGATTCCTATGAAAGTGAGTTAGATTTCTATTTTCTAGATTAGATTGCTCGAGGACTAGCAAATAATAAGTTTGGGGTTATTTGATAGACACATTTTTGTGTCTGAATTGTTCTCAATTCTCTATATTGTTAGTGCTCAGTTTTGTACTTATTACGGTATTTATGTGTTTGTAGGTATTTTAGGAAATAAACTTTTATTGAAAATTGGCTCAAAAAGTGATAAAGGAACCCAAAAAATTACTAGAGACACCCAGGAAAATTACTAAAGGCACCCACCTTCTATAGTTCAAAGTTGAAAATGGCGCGAAATTACTTCTTACGCGTGAGAGAGTTTGCTGAGAATATTTGTACCAAGTTTCATGGGATTAAAATGAGTTTTTGTTATCTCCAAGTGAAAAAATAATCAAAAGAGGTTAAATTACATCATAGGAGAGTGTTTCAAGCCGTGAAAACTGACTGGAAAACTCGAG
>JAJJMC010027962.1:4663862-4783190 GCA_023531435.1 Papaver californicum | reverse complement strand
CTTTTTTATGTTTGAAATGGGTTGAATTAGTTGAAATCAGGGAAAAAATTAGGGTTGTAGATTCACTTATCGTTAGGTGTTCTTAATTTCCTAACTGTAAACTTGTTCTTTGAAGTTTCCTAACCGTAAATCAAAAAAAAAATGCATTTGGTGTTACGGTTAGGTTTGTAACCATAAATAGATTTAATTATTTAAGAGGATTTATGGTTTGGTTTTCTGTATTTTTTAATTAACCGGAAAAATCCTCTGTTGGATAATTTTCTTAAGTTTTTCCTGTTAAAGTTGGGTTTGATTTTTAAGAAGCCAAACATAATCGTAACTACTTTGTTATATGGGAAAAAGGGCTCTAGTATACAATCATTATTAATCAGGTTTAGTTGTTGAATGTCTTGATCTCCTGTTAGTATGGATAGGCATCATACCATATTGGTTTATTTGAATCAAATGGCTCTAGTATACAACCATTATAAATAAGGTTCATAGTTGTTGATTGTCTTGTCCCCTGTTAGTGTTGACAAGCATCATGTGATCATGTTGCTTTATCGTAAAATTATTCATTCATATATGCTCTTGGAAAATAGAAATGTTTAAAATTGTTCTTTCATACATGTTCTTGGAAAATAAAAGTGTTTAAATTTCACCCAGGAGACTAATTTCAGAGAATGGGAACTAGTGTTGCAAGAAATTCTCTGTTTTTTAAAGGTCGATACAACTTTTATAGATGTCAACCCTTTGAGATATTTTGCTAAATTTGACATTTATCCAGGCTTACTACCACATGTTGCTCGTTTTCTTTTTAGGGTTCTAAAGTTGAACGATGTATTATGGACAAGTTATTATCATAATGAGGTTACAATTCATGCTTACACTGAGTGAATGTCATATCAAGAAAACAAAAATAGTTATTTAACTGTTGGTACTCGATAAATGATCAACACCTAGATTTGGTATCCAACACTTTTCTAATTAAGGGATGATACTTGGACCCCTCATTGACTGTCAGGTCAAACCGTTGACTTAACGTACTTAATATTTCCGTGATGGAATGAGTATTATTACCTAATTATCCTCACTATTGATAACAATGGCCCCGAAAAGCCTAACGTCTAATTAAAGAGGGTCAGGGGCTCGAAGAACCATTTTATCTTCTTCTATTTTCATTCATGGTGGTTCCTTCTTAAAACAACATCACCGACCGCCATTAATACCCTTTCTCTTCTTCTTTTACTCATATACTTCATTTTCTCTCTCTCTTTTCTATCTTCTTCTCTTGTTGGATGAAATCATACAATTGTTGATGATGTCATAACGTTGATTGATTAGATCTAGTTAAGTTTTGTTTCCCCTATTGTTACTTCTTACTTTATTGGGAGGAAAAATATTTAGTTTCTGAAATTCCACTATCGGATTTTATGGAACTGTGTGATTTTTAAATTTGGATGTATTGCATATGTTTGCTTGAAAGGAGAGAATGGGTTCGATATTGAGAGGGGTTTGTGAACCTAAGATGAACCTGAGATAGGTTTGAGTGTTTGTTGTGTGTGAATTCAAAGTCGAGAGAAGAGTCTGTGATAAATTTGGGAGATGGGTTTTCTTCCTAATTGACAGAGTTTGTTGTTATTGTAAAGAACAAGAAGATTCATTTAAGCCGATACATGAATATGGGTTGAATTGAGTTCACCGTTGAGATGGTAGAGAGCAAATGGATCTAAATTAAGCTGAAGCTCGAGTTGAGATGAAAGAAAAGAAGGTGGGTTTGTTTCGGTGTAATGTATAAAATTTCAAAAATCAAAGTTAGGGTTTGT
Organism: Papaver californicum; assembly: GCA_023531435.1. Taxonomy (NCBI): domain Eukaryota; kingdom Viridiplantae; phylum Streptophyta; class Magnoliopsida; order Ranunculales; family Papaveraceae; genus Papaver; species Papaver californicum. Next base: position 4,781,385 of record JAJJMC010027962.1, on the reverse strand, counting down.
TGTTCAGGGAAAATTAAATTAAAGGTTTTATTAATTTGAGGTGGTGGTCTTGAAAATTCTAATTAAGCAATGGAATTAGAAAATACCCATTTCAAAACCCTTACTATATATATGCTTCAAGATTGTAATCAAGCAATGGTTCACAAGGGATACTGGTTTATTAATGGCGGAAGTAGAAGAATGAAGAAGAAGAAGAAAATGGTGGTTACTGGTTAGGGTGTAAAAGAGGTGTTTTTTCAATGAGCTCATTCGAGCCGTTGGATTAATCGAATTCTGACCACATGATTAACTCATATGATAACGACGAGTTAATGTCGTCAAATATTAATTTTATTAATAATTTTAATTACCTAGATAACAGGATGTTAAGTCTAACAGTTTGACTTGACAGTCGATGGTGAAGGTACCATCCCTTAAATAAAAAAGTGTTGGGTATTAAATATAGGTGTCGGTTATTTGTCGAATACTAATGATTAAATATCCCAAAAAAGATAATTGAATGTATCTACTTTTGTACGGAAGAAACATTTCGCTTGCGCAATAGAATTGTTAACCTTTAACATTACAATTTCCACCATCAGTTTGCGCAATAGAATTGTTAACCTTTAACATTACAATTTCCACTATCAGGTGAAGTTTACAGAACTTACCCTTGACACTTTCAGAAGGCTGCAATGTCTAGAGTAGGAGCCTAGTGGAGCTTTCTTTCAGATGCGTACAAGACACTCATGTTAACTCAAACATCCAGACTGAAGCCTCTGGACTAATTGACATAAATCTTGTTATGGACATGACTGATCCAACTTCGCCATTGATTCCAAGGACGACAATTCTCTACTGTGCAAACCTACCCTTCTTATCCATCTCTAAACAATATATGGCTATGGGAAATTACACTTGGTGCAATTTTCAGTTTGCTCTTGATTTTATCCCGGGCACTTCTACGGTTAGGTTCGAAATTAGTAAAATTAATCGTAAATTTTTTACGGTTGGATATTTTCTTAAATACCCAACCGTAAAACTCTAAACAAAGCATGATATTGGAAATTACACTTTGGTGCAACTTTTAGATTTCTCTTGATTTTATCTTGGACACTTCTACGATAAGGTTTGAAATTAGTAAACCTAACCGTAAAAGTTTACGGTTGGATATTTTTAAAATACCCAATTGTAAGTTATCTTGGACATTTATATTTCTTGAAACCGAATTTTACGGTTAGGTTTGAAATTAGTAACCCAACCTTAAATTATCCTAAACCAGTAATTAGTTAAATCTAATTTTTCATTATACTAATTATAAATCAAAATTAGTAATCTAATTTAACAACAAATTTAATTATTAAACCTAATTAAAAATTACCACTAATCAAATGAGGGTAGGTTATCCATTATAAAAATTATTAAAATATAGGATTATAAGTCCCTATATGAGGCCTCTTTATATAAGAGTTAAAGTCGCCGCTTCTTTCAGAGTTTTAACCTGAGTAGGACTTTTATTAAACCACTGACCACAAACTATTATACCCGGATTGTACAAGGATTACATCCGCTTTCTCAATAATTCTTCCCTGAAATATATCACACGTCTCAATTAGGTACACTTTCTTTTAAAGGAAAAAAACAAATTTCATTAATTTATTTTCCATAGTTTTACATATAACATGAGTAAATTGATGAAGAAATTATAGTAAACGTACAACTAATAATAAGATCTCCTAAAATAGAAGAATTAATAAAAAACATTAAAGATATAAAATACATATATTTCCAAGAGAATATCGATTTTTTTCTAATGGTTTCTAACTTCATGTTGAACCATTTTAATTTTTGAATCTTTGATTTAGATTCTTTGGTCTTCAAATCTTGAATCTCCACTGAAAAGGAGTAAAGCGCCCCGAACATCATAATAACCATCATCATCAGTAGCCATGGATCCTGCACATATATATTTGGATCTACGTCATACAGAAGTGAAACATCTTCAATGATATACCTGTGTATATCTCTGCAAGTGAACAAATCACCACGTAGGCTATAGAAATATGCTAAAAAGCCATATAATAAGAGATCATAATGGCAATAACAAGCCATTAGAAAAGAAAAAGGGAATTAAACCCAAACTTGTTGTAGTTATTGTCAAGTCTATCATGAATCCAAAGAATCAAAATAGATTTGACAACACAAGATTTATTCAAAGAGAATTAAGTTTTTATAAAATGGGAAGAAAACGATTGATGAAGCTTTTTTTGATGGTATACAATACCTATATTTTCTACATTCAAAACCAAGTTTTTGCATCTAACTCAAACTATATTTGCCTGTCTTTCACAAACTCTCACCTACTTTTCACACTCGAGCTTTCCCCGACTTCTCTTTCAATTTTTCCAACTCGAACATACTCGCTCTTCTCTAACTGTTTCCAACAGAGTTGTTCTCGCTCTCACAAAAATCTATCATCACTTCCTATTCTTCTAACACTACAACCAATAACCACCATTCTCTTCCAAGCACCTCTCTTCTCAGAATCATTATCATCAATGCTTCGATCATCACAGACCCTCTTCAAATCAAATTAATCCACTATCATCGATCCTGACCCATCATATCCATCACAGAATTTACCAAATTATGTCCAAATCCATCGATTACTATTAATCGAGTTCCTCTGCCACTAACTAACAGTCGATATCTATCTCGAGCCTTGTTATCCTTACCTTTGAGTTCATCATGATTATTAAACTCTAGTAACATCAACAAACATCCGCAACAGACTCTGCTAGAACTCTCCCTCATCATCATGATCATCACTAGTTCCTTTTGCTCGTGATTTCACTCGAGCTTGACTCTCTGCAAACCAAATCAATCACCACTAGTGTTCTGTGCTTCTCCTAGATTCGTAAGTTTTTGTCTAATCACTGTTAGAGAAAATGGGCTTACCTTAATGTTTTGTTATTGGTCTTGGATAAAACGGGCTTAGGACCAAGGGGTCACTAAGGAAAACTAACTCATTTTCACTATTTGTGAATGAACCTTTAGTCCCACATTGGAAAAACTAAAGATGTTACCTCTCCATATTACTTAGAAATTTGCATCTAAGGGAGGCCCCTTAGGGTTTAAACTCTTTTGTGTATGGGAGAGGACTAAGGCTATGGGCTAGTTGGTGCAACCATACATTTCACACACGTGTGGTGCTTTGCACCGAAGAACGCACGCCGCCGCCGTCCGTCCTGTCGGTCGGGTCGGGCTCGGGTGTGGGTCAACCAAGACTATTCTTTTTGGACAAAATATTTTAAATTATTTCCTTAAAGAACTCAAAACTAAATTGAGTTTTGTTTTTAATATGGGGGGCGCCTGACCCGGCGAGTATTATTCTTGGCCGTTTTCTTACCAGTAACTAATCAATTCGCAAATAAATTTTTTGATTAATTATAAAATTAATTTTTATTGATTACTGGCTGATTTCTCTCTTATTCTCGCCTATAAAAAGAACCAGAATTTTTTATTTGAACTTACACCAGAAGTAGCTACTATCCTGCCTTCTTTTCCCATCTTCCTGCTTTGTTTTGCGCACTGCTTGTTTATTTCCTTCCGTGACAATCTTGCTGTTAAGTTCGTTTGAGAGTGATTTGTATTGTGCTTATACAAGTCATAACGGGCAGTTCTATTCTTGACACATCTCCGTTGTTGGGGTATAGCATCTCTCATTCTTGAGGAGTACCCGCAGACTATTGTGTTAAGGACAATTTGTTGAGCAGGTGGCTCTGTCCATTGTGTGTATATAAATTCAGAGATTTTATTAACGTTAACATCTTCTTCTGTTTAGTATTTTTATTATTGCAGATCCAACAATCTTAACACAATATACTTCTTTTGTAACAATGGGTAGAAGTGATGTTGAAAGACCAGAAAAATTCAGTGGCAAAGATTTCAAAAGATGGCAATCAAAGATGTTGTTCTTTCTGAGTTTTCATATGTTAGATGAATTAGTTCTGAAATCTTTTGATGAGGATTTGAATGATGCTGGAAATGAAAGGGAGTTGGAAAGTTGGGTTAGACAGAATTATATGGAAAAAAATCATATTCTGAATTGTCTAGAAGATGCACTGTGTGATTTTTCTAATGCAAAAGACAACTTTTCTGCTTTTGATTTATGGGCTGCTTTAGAGGCAAAATACCAAGCTGAAACTGCTAGAAGTAAGAAATTCTTGGTAGCTAGGTTCCTGGAATAGAAAATGTCGAATGACAAATCTGTGGTTGATCAATTCCTTGAACTTCAACGTATTATCAATGAAGTTCTTGCTGAAGGTATGATGATAGATGAAAATTTTCAAGTGTCTGTTGTGATTGAGAAATTACCGTCTTCCTGGTCTGAATACAAACGTAGATTGAGACATGAAACTGGTGAAGTCAGTATGGTTGATTTGGGTAAAGAGATTCAAGTGGAAGAATTATTGTGATCCAAAGAAAAGAACGTATCTTCTGCAAGGGACATGTCCAACAAGGCTCATGTAATTGAACACAATTCTTCCAATACTGAAAATGGCGACAACAGCAAACGCAACTCTAAGCCTGGTCATCACAAGAAAGGTATATTTCAGAAACCCAAATCTGGCATTGGTAAAATTAAAGGTTCCTGTTATGTTTGTGGAACTCCTGGCCATATGGAAATACACTGTAGAAAACGTAAGGACTTTAATAATAAGAAAAACAATGCTAATTTGGTTGAAAACAACAAAATCGATTTTTCGGGTACGGTGTCTGAAGTCAATTCGGTAACCAATGTGAGAGACTGGTGGGTAGACTCTGATGCTACCAAGCATGTCTATGGAAACAGAGATATGTTCACCTCCTATCAGAAGGTAGGGGAAGGGGAGAAACTCTACATGGGTAACTCATCTGCAGCACAGGTTGCAGGAAAAGGCAAAGTTGGGCTAAAGCTCACTTCTGGCAAGACTCTCACATTGAATGAAGTTCTTCATGTTCTGGACATCTGCAAAAAAAATCTTGTATCTTGTGGTGTTTTAGATGATAAGGATTTTAAACTTATTTTTTGAATCTGGCAAAGTTGTTGTCACTAAGGGTAAGGATTATGTAGGTAAGGGTTATAAGACTGACGGTCTTTACAAACTTAATGTAACCTCTGATGAAATGAATAAAATCGATTCTTATGCTTATGTTTGTGTGTCATTGAATGTTTGGCATGGTAGACTTGGACATGTAAACTATAAGTCAATGCATAAACTGGCTAGCATAGGTTGCATACCCAAATTTAGTTTGGATAATGAACATAAATGTGAAGTATGTGTATAATCAAAATATGCTAAAAAACCTTTTAGAAAAAATATTTAGAGAAATTCTAAACCCTTAGAATTAATTCATTCAGACCTAGTTGACATGAAATCATTTCAAACTAGAGGTGGTAAGAAATGGTTTATCACTTTTATAGATGATTGTACGAGGTACTGTCACATATATTTACTTAAAGGTAAGGATGATGTCTTAGAAGCCTTTAAGATGTGTAAACTAGAAGTTGAAAACCAAATAAGTGCTACCATTAAAACTATTAGGTCTGACCATGGTGGTGAGTATGTAATTCCTATAGGAGATTTTTGCATAGAACACGGCATCATACACAAAGTAACCCCTCCTTATTCACCACAAGCTAATGGTGTGGCTGAACGGAAGAACCGAACCCTTAAGGAGATGATGAATGCCATGCCAATTAGTTCAGGATTACCTGCAAACTTGTGGTGGTGGTGGTGGGGGGGGGTGGGGGCGTCCTCTCAGCTTGCTATGTCAGAGTACCCTTTAAAGGATCAGACAAAACTTCATATGAGTTATGGAAAGGTAGACAACCTTCTTATGCATACTTTAAAGTGTGGGAGTGTTTGGCTAAGGTTTCCATTCCTCCACCTAAGAGAACCAAGATAGGACCCAAAACTGTCAATTGTGTCTTCATAGGGTATCATGAACATACTACTGCATATAGATTTATGGTTGTAAGTTCTGAAATTTCTGAAATTGGTGTGAATACTATTATGGAATCTAGGGATGCTGTGTTCTTTGAAAATGTTTTTCCATTGAAATCTGATTCTCGCATGATATGTGTTGATCCCCTAGATGTCCCTTCGACTAGTCAGACATCACCTTTAGAGGAAGATGTAGATTAATTTGATCCTAAAAGAGGTAAAAGACTTAGAACTGAAAAATCTTTTGGGCCAGACTTCATAACATGCTTAGATGAAACTGATCCACAGACTTATAGAGAAGCCATGACTTCTTCTGAAGCTCCATGGTGGAAAGAATCTGCCATTAGTGAAATGGATTCCATTATACAGAATGGTACGTGGGAGATTGTAGATTTACCTGTAGGGTGTAAACCCATAGGTTATAAATGGACCTTCAAAAGGAAACGTAAGGTAGATGGAACTGTGAAAAAATATAAAGCTAGATTAGTAGCTAAAGGCTATAAACAGAAAGAAGGTGTAGATTTCTTTGATACTTATTCACCTGTTACGAGAATTACTTCCATTAGGATGTTAATTGCTATTGCTGCCATTCATAACTTAGAGATACATCAAATGGATGTAAAAATAACTTTTCTAAATGGTGAATTAAATGAAATTTATATGGACCAACCTGAGGGATTTGTAGTGAAAGGTTGTGAAAACAAAGTATGTAAACTGAAAAAAATCTTTGTATGGTTTGAAACAAGCACCTAAACAGTGGCATGAAAAATTTGATCATGTAATGATTTCTAGTGGTTTTAAAATCAATGAATCTGACAAGTTTGTTTATACTAAACTTGTGAATGATGCCTGTGTATTGTATGCTTGTATGTTGATGATATGTTTATACTTGGTACAAACATGGATGTAATTAATTTTATAAAGAACATGATAAATGAGAACTTTGACATGAAAGACTTAGGCCTCGCTGATGTGATCTTAGGGATGAAGATTAGAATAAATTCTAATAGATATAGTCTTAATCAATCTCATTATGTTGAATCTATGCTTAAAAACATAATCAGTTTGATTGTAAACCTACTTGTACTCCGTATGATCCTTGTTGTAGACTCAAAAAGAATAAGGGTAATGGAGTTTCACAACTTGAATACTCACGTGTTATAGGAAGTATGATGTATTTGATGAATTGTACGAGACCGGATATTTCTTATGCTTTGAGTAGGTTGAGTAGATATACCTGTAATCCGGGGCAGGAGCATTGGGATGCACTTATTAGAGTGTTAAGGTACTTGAATTACACTTTGAACTTTTGTTTAAATTATGAGAGATACCATGCAGTCCTTGAAGGATTTTGTGATGCAAACTGGATATCAGACTCAGAGGAGTCTAAGTCTATGAGTGGATATGTGTTCAGTCTAGTATGTGGGTTTGTATCTTGGAAGAGTTCCAAACAGACATATATAGCTCGATCCACTATGGAATCGGAGTTTATTGCGTTAGATAAAACAGTAGAGGAAGCCGCTTGGATAAGATGCTTTTTAGAAGACATTCCTCTTTGGCATAGGCCTGTGCCAACTATATCTATACATTGTGATAGTCAAGCTGCAATATCTAATGCTAAAAACAACAACTATAATGGGAAGTCTATAGACATTCGTAGAAGACATAATTCCCTAAAACAACTAATCTCAACTGGCGTTATTTCTGTTGACTTTGTGAGGTCTAAGGAGAATATCACGGACCCTTTGACGAAAGGTTTGTCCAAGGAGATAGTTAGTAATGCATCAAGGGGGATGGGGCTTAAGCTCATTAAATAAACTTACCATGAAGGATACTCAACCTTGCTGACTGGAGATCCCAAAATCAAGGTTTTGAATGAGACAACTAATTTGTGGTGGGTTAAAGGAAACACTATCAGAGAATTTCATTTTGTGTCCCTTCCCTATGGTGTAGACGTAATAGTGTAGACGTAATAGTGTGACTGCATGTGAAGGATGACTTTCTATTAAGTCTTAATGAGTTTTATAGTTTCAATTTAAGATTGAAGTGGGGTGTAGCAGTAAACACTCTTGATGGAACTCACCTATTTGAATGAGGAAGTGGGCCGCTTCCTATGAGAATTGAGTTGATTCTCTAGAGTATTCTAAGAAACGGGATATGTCCATGGCCAAAATGGACACAACGTCACAAACTTGACAGCACCTAGAGTGATATCACGCATGGAAGTTACTGATGAACTACACCAAATGATGGCAGTTCAAGACATCGCGTTCACTATCCATCAAGTAGTTATGGTAATTTCTCACTAAGCAAAGGTTCAAGACCTTATGGACACCTATTGCCTATAGTGGTATTTCTCGCTTTCTGATTTCTGATTTTCATCTGGTTTTCATTCATGTGGGGGATTGTTAGAGATAATGGGCTTGGCTTAATGTTTTGTTATTGGTCTTGGATAAAATGGGCTTAGGACCAAGGGGTCACTAAGGAAAACTAGCTCATTTTCACTATTTGTGAATGAACCTTTAGTCCCACATTGGAGAAACTAAAGATGTTACCTTTCCATATTACTTAGAAATTTGCATCTAAGGGAGGCCCCTTAGGGGTTTAGACTCTTTTGTGTATAGAAGAGGACTAAGGCTATGGGATAGTAGGTGCAACCATACATTTCACACACGTGTGGTGCTTTGCACCGAAGCACGCACGCCGCCGCCATCCGTCCGGTCGGTCGGGTCGGGTCGGGGTCGGGTGTGGGTCAACCAAAACTTATCTTTTTGAAAAAAATATTTAAATTATTTCCTTAAAGAATTCAAAACTAAATTGAATTTTGTTTTTTAATGTGGGGGGCGCCTGACCCGGTGAGTATTAATCTTGACCGTTTTCTTACCAGTAATCAATTCGCAAATACATTTTTTGATTAATTATAAAATTAATTTTCATTGATTACTGGATGATATCTCTCATATTCTCGCCTATAAAAAGAACCTGAATTTTTCATTTGAACTTACACCAGAAGCAGCTACTATCCTGCCTTCTTTTCCCCTCTTCCTGCTTTGTTTTGCGCACTACTTGTTTATTTCCCTTCCGTAACAATCTTGTTGTTAAGTTCGCTTGAGGGTGATTTGTATTGTGCTTATACAAGTCTTAACGGGAAGTTCTATCCTTGACACATCTCCGTTGTGGGGGTATAGCATCTCTCATTCTTGAGGAGTACCCGCGGACTATTGTGTTAAGGACAATTTGCTGAGCTGGTGGCTTTTTCCATTGTGTGTATATCAATTCAGAGATATCATTAACGTTAACATCTTCTTTTGTTTAGTATTTTTGTTGTTGCAGATCCAACAATCACTTCGTACATAATCAATAATCACCATGAACCACGAAATAACCAAATTGATCTGGTTTTGCTATTGGATGTAAAGAAGAAGAAGGTGGCCCTGAGTAGAAGGCGCGTCTGCCTTTAGTGGTATTTAAATAAGTGACAACCCTTAGTAAGAGTGAAGGTGCCTTTAACATTTGAATCTAAGCTGCCCCTTAGGGTACGACAGAGTGCCAAAAGTAGTTACCCTTGAAGTGACCATTTTACCCTTAGTTCTCGTTTTGCTTATAACTTTCTCATACAATATAAAATTTACGCCTTATTGAAAATTTTCCAACGATATAAAATTTACAAATTTTCGTTTTGTCCACGTATATCTTACAAATTCTATATGGTATGTGAATTTTAGATGAGTAAATTAGCTTTAGGATGAAGTTAAGAATTTCGGGCAATTTTTGTAAGATAAACATGGAGAAAACATTTGATAATACGAGGTGTGTGGCCTTGTTGAAATTCTTGGAGCACATAATTTTGGTCAAAAGTGGATTTAGTAGATGAGGTGATGTGTAACTTCCGGTGAATTATCAGTATCCGTAAATGGGAGCTCCTTTAGGAGATTTTGACCTTTTAAGATATTAAGACAAGAAGATTTTTTATTTTGGTTGTAGAAATACTTTCTAAATTAGTCATACATGTTATTATTCGAGGTAATATTCATGGGTGCAAAATGATGGAATGACTATTTTTCATCTTTAATATGCAGATAATACATTAACCTTTTCTAGAGCTAATTCAAGTTAGGTGAGTTCCATGTTGATTGATTAATGCGTTTTGAGACTCCCATATGATTGAAGTTGAATATTGAAAAGAGTTCGACGATTAATATTGGGGAAGATGATGTGGTGCATTATCTTGTATTTAAAATGGGCTGTAAAGATGAGATACTACCTATAAAATATCTAGTTTTCCCATTGGAACAACTTCGAGGAAGGCATTCGTATTGGAAGAGGTAATAGAAAGAATAGAGACGATATTAGTTGCTTGGAAAACTAAACTTCTGTGGAATATGAGACGCATTATTCTTATTAGAAGCATTTTGTCAACTCTTCATATTTACTATATTTCTTTGTTAACTCACCCAGACACAGTTGAAAAGAGAATGATAAAATTTATGAGAAATTTTCCTTAGGGTTTAACAATGAGAACAAAAAAGCAATATGTTAGGTAGCTTAGTTCAATATTTATAAACTTAACAAAAGAGAACTTCATTATCGCCAAGACTCTCCGAAAGAGACGCAGAACCACACACGCGGCAACATGAATTGTTCCAGATAATAGAGAGAGAAATTATTTTATCTGCATTCGCTCTATCACGGGCCATCACCATCGCATACTGAACCCATTTGACGATTTCCTTTCAAGCGACATAACTCACAATAATAAGAGATTTTATTACGACACCCACAAAAAATAATAGGGACAATCAAGGAAGAAAGACTAACGAACTCGAAATGCAACAACAGAAGAAGCACCAGTAACACAATCACCACCTACAACAAATAAATGAAGCAAAAAACAGTGAATACCGAAGACGACGAAGAACATTTATGTACATCACAATATATGCGGTAAAAGATGATATTACCTTTAGCAATCATACAGACGCGACGCTTTGAAATTACAAGCCTCCGCAGCCAAAGACATAATCAAGCCTCCGCAATCAACTACATCATGAGAGTCCCTGTATCCATGGAAACCATCCACAACAATGTACCAAGTGTCATCATCTGCACAATCGTACAAGCACCCTCCACTAAAGACCATCCGCGTATTGATAACGAAAAGACACATAAGCAGATTGTACTGAAGACTGAATCTTTCGTGGATTCATTAATAGCATTCAAGGCATTTTCTCATTTCCTAAAAAAGAGAAGAATATGGATATCATATTCCATATGTTCTCCTAAGCCTAAAGGTCTAGTAATGTTGTAGGTGGTAAACCTAAGTTCGAGTCTAGAAATAATCTCGAATGTATGTAATTTAAGTATCGTAATCCTTTAGGAACATCAGACCACTCAGAAGATACCTCCTCAAGCCTATAAATATGCAACCTAGGGATCCAACTAGAAAACGAGGGGGGCACTACACCAGAAATCACTTTTTTTGACAGACCAAAATCGTCGTTAATATGGATTATTGACAGTGTCTGCCCTTCGAACGGCCTGTCATGTTTTGAGGTGTTGAAAACCTTAAATGATAAGGACATCTTATCGTTTATGAGTAATGATAAACGACGAGTTTCACTTGTCAAAAATATCGACGGGCAATACTTGTCAAGTAATCCAAAATTTGAATTTCCAGCCAATAAATTCTTTTAATAATTATATAAATAGTGATTTTTTATTGCCTAATTTGTAAATAAAAGTGATACGAAGAACTAAAAAACATTTTTAACATAAAAAATATATTGACATATTGTAAAAGTTAAATCTTATATGAATTGTTTTTCCAAACAACATGCAAGAAGATAACATCAAAAAAGAAAAAACAACTGGAAAAGGCTATTACATGTGTTAGAATCAAGAAACAACAATGGCATGGTTTATTGCAAAAACATCTTAACACTTTTTCGACCAATTGATCACCTGCCCAATCATAACATCTTCACTTCGCACTTTGGAAAGAAAAGATAAAGATCACACACCTTTGTGGTAATACTCAACCACCTCAGGCTTCTGATCATCTGCCACCTGAGCTTACCATGTATGTAGGCATAATATGTAAAATGCATTCAACCCTTTCTAACACCACAGCGTGATACTTGAGAAGTGTTTTATCACTCCAGCCAAATCTCAATAAGTCTACAAAATACAATTTGTAATTATTAGCAAACTTTTGGTATGTTGCATCTGCTCACATGGTAATTGACATAACTGAGCTATACATTACAAGAATATACAATTTTACATGTAAGACTATTTGGTTGTTTGTAAAATAATAATTGTTTTAATGGAAATACGACATGGTCATAAGATTGGGAACAAGATTTTATCCTTCCTGCCCTGTACATATAGACCCAACACAATATCATTATTTTCCCAAATATAAACCCGAATATTTAAATCTTACTTGAGATAAACAACACAACAAGCAGAGTGTATATGTCATGGATCAATAATGCTCAAAACCTAACACTGAGTTGTCCCACTATTTTATAAGAGGGGTCCACCCATAGTAGTATATAACTTAGAGCTTCCACAGTCATGAGAGTAAACCCAAAGACAAAAGACAAATTTTTTTTGGTAATACTCCACCTGAAACGCAACGGGAGAAGTGTAAATTTTGATCAAGCAGAAGACTAAGTTAACACCCGGCGTTGGGCGCATATATAAGGGTCCATCTGTTGGAATGGTATTGTATGGGCGTGTGCCAGTGAAAACGCTTGGTTGGGGCGGACACTGGATGAACGCTCGGTAGGAGACGCAGCTCAGAACAACGTCTGATGGTAGACGCACATGTAACAGCATGCCCAAATGACAGGCGTGGGTGCAGACTAACGCCTGATGGGGCGTTACCTTATCCATACGCCTGGTGAATCTTCTACCTCGTGCAACTGGTTCATGTGCATCATGAATACGGACGTTACCTTATCCATACGCCCGTTTTATGGAATGGTTGGCTAGAGTAACGCTTTTCCACTATATTCTTCATCAGGCGGTGGTCTAGGAATACGCTTCATCAGGCGGAGGCTTTTATGTTCTTCTCTTCTCCTTTCCTCTTCCAGACGCATACCACTTCAACCCTCCAACTGAACCCTCCTCTCCTCTTCTCAACCTCTTTTCCGACCTCTTTTCCGATTGAAAAACGCTAGCAAAACCCTAACAACAAAGAAACAAAGCTTATCAAAGTTAGGTTTATCTCAAGACAATGTATGAAACTCAAACTTTTATATGAATATTAGTGGATTTCATAGGTTTAAATTATGATTTATTCTAATGTTTTGTTAATTAAATTTGTATATATATGTACAGTAAAACCTCTATAAATTAATAATGTTGGGACCGGGATATTTTATTAATTTAGCGAGATATTATTATATCGATAAATTAATAATTTATTTATTTAAAGAGGTTTTACGTATACCTTTAAATTTCCAAGTCCAATGTACTAGTTACAATGTATATTAGTTAGAGATGAAAAATAAATTACAAAAACAAGTTCCAAGGCACATTTTATGAATGTACATTCACAAATTAATTGAATTTGTCAAGTTCATTGTTTTTGAATAAGTAAAAAGTTAGTTCATGGTACCAAAAAGTTGGTCCATGGTACCAACGCAGTACATTAAACATGGTTAGAAATTGATCACTATAAAATGTCCATTGAAATTTTTTAAAATCACATCAACTATGGCTCCTAAACTAAAAGGTGTTCAAAAATCAACAATGACCGACAACGAAAATTGTTATGCGAGTATAAGAGAGATCACCAAGGATGCACTCAACAAGATTTGGTGCAGTGGGTTGACAAAACTTTCAATTTGAAAGTTAGTCAAGGAACAATATCAAACACTCTCAAGCGATCATCAGAGTTCCTATCAGCTGACTTTGACAAAGGTGGATCTTCCAAGCGTCACAAACCAGCCATGTAGCCGGACATGGAGAAAGTTGTTTATGAATGGTTTCTCCAACATCAAGAGCGTGTGAATATAACAAGAGAGCTAATCATAGAGAAGGCGGTTGAGGCGCTGAAGCTTTTGTATCCACAGGATTCTTCAGAGCTAAACTTTCACAAGGATGGCTTGAGAAATTTAAGTTAAGGCATGGTATCAAATTATATCGCCGTTTCGGAGAAAGTGGCTTAGTCAACACACATGACATGGAGAAGAAATTGGAGTCTATAAGGGAAAAAATTGATCAATTTCCTATGAAAGATGTTTTTAATATGGATGAAACTGGTTTGTTTTACAGGTTACAAGTTGACCATTCACTTGCAACAAAACAACTTAAAGGTAGGAAACAGGACAAGGAAAGACTTACAATTGTTATTTGTTGCAATGAGGATGGCTCAAAAAAAATTCCTCTATGGATCATTGGTAAGTATGCAAAGCCACGTTGTTTTAAGAATATCAACATGAATAGCCTAGATTGTGAATACCGTGCCAACAAAAGAGCATGGATGACTGGGTTGCTTTTCGAAGAATATGTTCGTTGGCTGGATGAAAAAATGCACGGTCGAAAAATTCTCTTGGTAGTGGGTAATTGTCCAGCCCATTCAAATAATATCCAAGGGTTGCAAAATATTGAGTTATTTTTTCTACCGCCAAACATGACTTCAAAAATTCAACCATGTGATGCTGGGATAATTAGAGCCTTTAAAATGTACTACCGTAAAAGGTTTTACCGTAAGATTTTGGAAGGTTATGAGTTGGACATTTCTTCTCCGGAAAAGATTAATGTTTTAGATGATATCAATTTGGCCGTCTCAGCTTGGAGAAATGTGCAACAAGAGGCCATAGTAAATTGCTTTCGACACTGTAAAATTCGTTCGGCGAATCCAACCGGCTCAAGTGATTTAAACGATGTAAATTCTGGGGAAGACATTCGTGAGCTTGAGAACTTGATTACAGGTATGCATTATCGGCACAAAATGGATGTGAATCACTTGCTAGATTATCCTGGTGAAAATAATGAATGTTACGAGGTTCAAAGCATTGAAGAAATTGTGGCGGATACCATTCAAAATCCGGTCGATGACGAAGTTGAGGATGATTCAATAGCTTTGGAACCGGTCACTCGGAAAGAAGCATTGCAAGCGGCAACAACTCTTCACAACTTTTTGTTGCAATACGAGAAGACAATGCCCCAACTCTTAAGTGCAATGAGGAGGTTTAAAGATGAACTCAATATAGATTTGAAGTTCAACAAAAAACAAATGACTATAGATTCATTTTTTACTAGACAATCATAGAATTTGGAATCTTTTAGTAATTATTAATTTATAGTTTCATTGGGACCAATATATATACACTGGGATTTCAAAAAAGTTATTATCTTATTATTTTATCGATTGGGGTCCAATTTTATACTGGTCCCAAGTTGGGACTGGACAAATTATTAATTTTATCGAGGTTATTAATTTATCGAGTATTAATTTATAGAGGTTTACTGTACCAAGATTAAACATATGATTATGAAATAGACATATTAGGTTTTATAAATTGTAATTTTGCAATTGGGTATAATTCTAGGGTTTTGGAAGTTGTAAATTGGGTTTAAAAAATTGATGAGAATTAATTGATTTGAATTTAGAATTGATTAAGTTGTCGGTTAATTTGAGTTGGGTTGTGGTTAATTTTAAGTTCTTGATTAATTAATTTGATATGAATGTTTATGAAATTTTGGAATTATGAATGTTTTTGTTCCTTCATAATGAATATTTATGGAATTATAAAATTAGGAAATTATGATGAATTTTTATAGAGTTGGTAATTTGATTAGTGGACTATTTTGTGAATCATGAATTTTGTATTTTCGATGATTTATGAATGTTTGTACATTTGATTATCTAATTAAAGGCTTACGTATATAATGATGAAATTGGTATTTTTATGGATTTATGGATTAATAATAGTTTGTACTCATCCTCCTCCTCCTCCTCCTCCTCCTCCTTCTTCTTTTTCTTTTTCTTTTTCTTTTTCTTTTTCTTCTTCTTCTTCATCTTCTTCTTCTTCATCTGGTGATGATGATAATAATAGTTTGTACTCATCAGGCGGAGATTTAGTTGCATTGAGCCAAAATAACCAAGCAGTCACTTTGGGATTGATCGTTTCAAGTATGAACTGGCCTCATACTCGTATACAAATACAAAGAGAACATGAGGCTGGTGCAATACTTCTCTGGAAAGATTACTTTTGTAGAAACCCTATGTTTCCACCTAATGTATTTTTTAGAAGATTTAGAATGCGGCGAGAATTGTTCAACCGTATTTTGGGATACGTCGTAGCAGTAAATAATTATTTTGTTCAAAAAAAAGATGCTTGTGGCGTTCCTGGATTAACCCCTCATCAGAAAGTTACAGAAGCAATACGAATGTTAGCTTATAGATATGCGGCCGATGCAATAGATGGTACTTACGCATTAGAGAAACCACTGTCTTGGAAACAACTCGTAGGTTTTGTAAGACGATTGTGCATTTATATGAGAAAGAATATTTTCGCACACCAACTGAGCGTGATGTTGAACTATTTCTTAAGGAGAACAAAGATAGGGGATTTCCAGGGATGTTGGGTAGTGTAGATTGCATGCATTGAAAATAGGATAAATTACCATCAGGGGAATCAGGGGCTTACACTGCGTACAAATGGAGTGAAAGTATTGTGTTGGAGGAAGTGGTGTCATATGATCTCTGGTTTTGGCATGCATTTTTTGGTATGCCCGGTTCAAACAATGATATCAATGTGATAAACCGTTCTTATATTTTTAAAAATCATATCCACGGGAAAGCACCACCAGTGAACTTTGTGGTAAACGGACATCCATATGATATGGGATATTATCTTGGTGATGGAATATACCCAGAGATTGCTACTATTGTGATGTCTATTAAACATCCAGATTCCTAGAAAAAACAGAAATTTTCAGCAATGCAAGAGGGTTTCCGAAAAGATGTAGAGCGAGGCTTTGGTGTACTGCAAAATCAATTTGCCATCATCAAGCAACCTGCAAGAATGTGGAATCCCGACGTACTTGCATATATCATGAAAATTGTTATCGTTTTACATAATATGATAGTGGAGGATGAGCATCTACCCGGTGATTGTCCACATGAATATGATCAACGCTGCAACCATGCACCGGTAAATATTTCGAGACAACATAGTGCTGAACTTTCAAGAATAAGAGTTGAGCAACGCCGACGTGCAGTATACAAACAAAGATACGCATATTTTTTTGTGAAATGACTTGATCGAACACTTATGGTCAGATTTTGGTGACGAATAACATTTTAGAAACCATGTGGATAGGTTTTATGGGTATATCTCTTGTAAACCCTCCCGAGACACCACTCGGACGCTAGGGGCACCTAGGGGTTTAAAGGCTTGCTGCACATGCTAAGTGCAGCCGCGATGCCTGCGAAAGTGAGTTTAGGATTACTTTTTAGCTCTTGTATTATCAATATGCTTACTATGTTGTAATGAATAACTTAACGGAAGTATCATAAATAACGAATATCACTTACTCAGAACAACAATACATCACTAGATGTTAAGATATCTCATTTTCGCAGGAGTCGCGGTTGCACTTAGCATGTGCAACAAGCCTTTAAACCATTAGGTAGCCCCAACGGATGAGTTGTGTATCGTGAGGTTTTACAAAGAGATATACCCACAAAACCTATAATTAAACCTTCAATGAGTGGTACGACGCCCTGGATGACGATCTAAACATCTTCGAAAAAAAATCAACACAAAAGGGTTGTATTTTTCCATCACCCTTAGGATCTCGAATTGAGGTTAGTACCTGAAATATCTGAACCTTTCCATCTTCTACATTCCTCCAGAGATCTCGCAACAACTTCGTGATCAGTTTCATTTATAATTCTTCTTTTATTCACCTTAGCGGTTAAAGTTGAAAATTGTAGTCATACCCTTCCTATTTTCTGAAATCGACAAAAAAGGCATGCTCTGTTTCGGTTATTGGGGTTACTGGTTTCATTACAGAAGTTAGTATGGATAGTTCTAACCATTCCATGCTCATTTAACCATTCATCTGACGTTCATGACCCCTTGCTGGATAATATAATACTAACTTTCGACAAAGAGATAAATCTTCTTCTATGGTAAAATTATCAGCATTAATACTAAAATTTTGGTAAGCCATAATTCTAAAACGGAGAGATAAAAATAATCTTTGAATTAGGTTATTTGAAATATGGAAGGTGTGGTTTCCAAATGAGAACGAATGAGTATATATAAGGCCTTTTTTGAATGGAAATAATTTTTCAATTTTCAATAAAAGATTAAAGCATGATATTGAAAGAAGTGACGACTCTGTTCTATTCCATCCTAGTGGGTAATTAACAACAGTCTATTCAAAGGATGGCTAGAAAGACCGTGGACGCCTAATTATGAAATGTGTTTGGTCCGCGTGCAACAACTAAACCATGATATCGAAAGAAGTGACGAGTATCTTTTTTTCGAGACTGGTGGGTCCATAATAACATTTTATTCAGTGGAATCCAACGTTTCAATAATTTACTTTGTCAATCTGAAAAATTAAACAATCTCACTTATCTACTCATGTAGGAGACGAGTAGATAGGCTAATATCATGAGTGTCTAGTCTTTTATCGTGTTGATGTTAATGCGAAAAAATGAGTGGTTGGTTTAATTTTTTATCTGACTTATTTAATTACTCGAAATTTAAAGCTTTCATTAATTCAAACAAAAGATACATTGGAAGTTCATTAACATTTAAAACAACACTATTAATTCAAAACTAAACTGAAAATTTTAACCTCTTAATACAATTCAGATAAATAAATATATAAATCATAAAAGTAGAAACTAAAACTGCAAATTTATTAATAATCATAATAATTAAGGTTTCAGCTAATCCGAGAACGCTTTAAGTTTAACTTCTCCTTCTCTGCAAAATGTCTTCCTTTCGAAGTTCGATGTACTCTTTTGTTACGACATCCAACCCGGAGACATCCATCACCATTATGCGAAACTCGTCGTCTGTTTCTTTTTCTGCGTCAAGTTTTTCTTTCCTAGCTTGTTTTGCTGCAAACTTTGCCGAAGACTCAGCTAGTTTTGCTGCAAACTCGGATTCTCTCTGCGCCATCTTCATTTTTGTTTGTTCTCTATAATTGGTATTGAAGTTTTGTTGCTCTTTAATAATTATTTCCATCATTTCTTGTTGGCCACTGGATTTTGCTCTCCCTGTTTTCTTCAGTCGTTTCGCCTTTTTTTTCCAATATGATAGTTATATGTGTTAGGTATATCTCCTATTTCTTCATCATCACTGGAATGGTCTTGACTTGTTTCCTGTCTTTCCAGGTCTTCCTCGCCACTTTCAGAATCTTCTTCAGCTTGTGTTGAATCGAAAACAATTGTCGATCGTCATGAATATTTGATATTTCCTACCATAAATACGTAGCACTCTTCATGCTTAACTATTTTGCCACCATTAGCTTCCTTGAAAAGTTTCCTTACTTCTTCAATCTGTTATTGTTTTAAAAAAGTTTAGTGGACGATAGACAATTCAAAATAATAATGTACGCGATAAAAATTAAACAGGTACTTACCTTTGTTGCGGGGCCCCATCCAGTATAGTGTTCACGTTCTACTTCCGCCTCTTTTGCAGAATAAAGCGACACATCTTTACTTATTCTCTGAAATCGTTTCTGAATAGAGGTCCAAGTAAGATGCGAGACCACGTAAGCCATATGGCTTCTTTCATACCACGTAAGATGCGAGACCATAATTTTTCTTCTGATTGATCGGAACCAACACTAAAATCTTGAGATATTGATAAATGAATTATACACATCGTTACATCTTCAAATGTAGAAAAATATGGACCTCGTGATTTTGGTGCCATAACTCTAACTGATTTGAAAGAAAAATATATGAAACTAGTGAAATTTTTCTCGTATATAAATGAAATGGGTTAATAGTATATGAAATACTCAAACAACTCATTCATTTAGGTATACCTAAAGATAGCAATAGTAAGAATCTCAACGGTTATTACAAGAGGCGCTCGTATACACCACCGCCCCACACAGGCATATTTTTGGCTAACGCTTACAAACAGGCGCAAGTTTGGTTAACGCCCATAATAAGCGTAAGTTTGGTGCACGCCCAAGACAAGCGTTCGCGAGGTTAACACCTAAGTACCAAGCATTCGTGAGGTTAACGCCCCGCTGGACATGCTCTTGGGTGAACGTCTGTATTGAGAGGCTCTCTGGTTCACGCCTGGATCATGAGACGGTTGTCTAGAATTACGCCTGGCACGAGACGGAGAGGTAACGTCACGCCTGACACGAAACGCACAGGTAACTTCACGCTCCACCATATTCGTGTTTGGTCCAGTTCTAGGATCAATTTTGATTCTAAACATTAAAAAAACTAGACCAAAACCTAAATACACTCGCCCCACTGTGATTGGTTTTGGGCGGACCAAAAATTAAATTTGGATTTTGTCCAAGTTATAGTCGCCCCACTGTGGATGCTCTTAGAAAAATCATAAGAACACATGTGACGTCTTAATTAAGGCCATAGAATGCAGAAGGATACTTATATAGCACCGCCAACAGCTGGACCAACTGCTTTGAAAAGAGACATTGCAGTCACAAAAATTCCATTTGCAACTCCCTTTTGGCGTTGATACTATATTACATAATCGAGGTAAGACAATGTAGATCGGGTTTAGAAGATTTACTTAGAAAATGGAATATTAAACTAAACAAAACAACAAATAGGAGGTTAACTACCACTGCGTCGTTTTGTAGAATGAAAAACCCAATATCAATTGAGAGTTGTTTTATAATATAAATAGAACATCGCGCATGTGATGACTATAACGGGTAACATGGTAGCAAGATCAAAATATACAATTACTTACAGAGAAAACATCCTTCAATATTGATGCACAATTTAGAACTAACAAAAGAGTGAGCCCGGATAACATGACACCAAGATTATAGTTAACACCTTCAAAATAAAAATAGAGAGAATTAAGCAGAGACTCAATCAATTTATTTCATAACAGATGGTATATTAAAGTAGGCATACCGCTGCAATACGAGCAACATTTAGATTCCCTAGAATCCTCTCAACTGTGGGGTTTAGCGTAAATTGAAACAGTAAAAGATCAATACCTGACACAGTTGAATTAATAGTCAGAAACCGTAGCAACTTAATTCACACTTGTTGAACTCTAACATTGAGCAAATATGCAAATGTAATGTATCCAAATTAATTCCTGAGAATGAAAGAATTTGACCAATATTATTGGTCATAAAGCTCAATCCACCGTACTCTCTAGGACTAACAACCCATATTAGGAATATCTGTGAAAGAAATTTCATTCAGTGACAGAGATAGTTCTGCATCACTATCTATTTTATAGTCAATAATACCCTAGTCAACATCGATACTTATATAAGAAGACAGGAAACAAATTTCTGAGTAACAAATGTAAATAGCAGGATATTTTACAAAACAGTTCTACAAAATTTTAATCTGAAACTGACCTTCAAAACATGAGGAACAATTGAGTAGAACATAACGTTTGAGAGTGTAAAGCCACCAAAAAGTGATATCTGGAAACCAAAGCAGAAAAACTATTAGTTTCGACTTCACAGCGAATAAGATATCTTAGCTACCTCAGCGCACACAGTCTCTGAAGGGAACACATGGGATAATTAGCTAACTAGTACAGATTGAGTATATTCATTGCACAAATCAGAGACATACAACAAGTGGTTACTTACAATTTCAGGAGACCACTTGATTGCTTCCAAATTACTCCTTCAAAGAATGAAAAAAATTGATTTTGTCAAGCCTGGTTTTAACTACTAAACCAACTATTATCAGCATAATCAAAACCAACAACAACAAATGATAATACTTGTAGCTAGAATCAACATGAACATGCCTCCACCAACTTCAACTTTCATTAGTACTACGTATACAAGTGATAATCATTAACAAGAAGGATAAATAAAATCATAATCTTACCACAAACTCATATCTGAACTATAATTTCAACAACACTACAATCTCAACTCAAAACCTAACACTACTATATACCATCACTGTAATCAAGTTCCTTTTTAAAACAATATATATATAAATCTTATCAAGTAAAGAACATACCTCAGTAATCACCCAACCATAACCGAAGAACTACCTAGCACATGTATTTGAGCCTGCGAACCAAAACATTAACTCAACATTTCATCAACGTTTATTATAAACTTTTATTGTTGCACTCTTTCAACTTCAAGCTATTATAATCAATCAAGGCCCATTACAAGTTCAGAGTAAGTCGAAAATCTAAAGTAGACCAAATTCAAAACTAATTGATGGGTAACAAAGACTAAGATGTCCTGAATATGAATCGGAAGATTGATTTCAATCGGAATTAAAGATTGAGAGATAGATCAATACTCAACGAAGAACAGATTCTTACATCAAAATGATGAAGATGATTAGATGATTATAAATCGAAACTCTAATTTTGATTCAGACGAAGAATCGAAAGTAATTCGAAGTTCAAGATTTTGAAAACCATGAAATGTTTTTTGTGAAATTTGATTTTGAAATCAATCAATTAATATCTCTTAATTGAAAGAAAGTAAAAAATCAAACCTTCGAGATAGAGGAAGAAAGCCTGATGGAGGAAGAGAGATCAATCCTTCTGGGATTATAGGTGTTGCGAGAAGGAGGAATAAAAATGAGTTTGGAGATTTTAGGGATTTTGTTTGCAATTTTAGCGATAAAAAATCACCGAGGAACTTTCTGTATATTTGCTAAGCCGGTCGAAAACCGAAGCCCAATAATGGTTTATATATAATTAGGCCTGCACAGGAATCGATCGGAACCGAAGAATCGGATCAAAACCCACGGAACCGTACCCTGAAATAATCGAATTGAGGGTACAGGATACAGGCTACAAATATAAAAAATGGGAACGAGTACAATCGGATACAAGGTACAGGCACTACCCCAGAACCGACCTGTACCGGACCGAAGGAACCGAGGTATACTAGTCGTTGATCATTTTAGGTTGTTTTAATCTCAGCCCTTAATTTTTTAAGTAAGGTTAGGTTACTTTAATTTCATTTCGTCCGTGAAAGAATCGATTTCGTCTGGTGTCTGGTGATTTCTTCTGGTGATTGAAATCGATTTCTTCTTCAATTTCATTTCTTCTGCTGAACAGAGCAAAACCCTAGTCTTCTAAGCTTATTTTCTCGATCAAGGCAGGTAAAATAACTGTTTTCGATCAATTTCAATTGCACCATTCATCTTTTTTTCTTTCCTTCTTCTCTCTCAGATACTGAGACCTCATCGAGGTAATCTTCTATCAATGTCTCTAGACTCTGTACTACTACTAATTATTATTATCATTATTAGTCGTGTTGTTTTGTGTTGTATTTTTAGCTGCATTTTTCCTTTTCTAGGGTTTCGTTTAATATTTATGCTTGAATTTAAGTGTTTTAAGTAGTACTGTAACTACTGTTTAATAGATCTATGAGTATTTAAGTTGTATTCTATCTCTATGTTTTATGCTGTTTTTGAGCTGAAATCCAGCTTTTGTTTTCAAATTTGAGCTGAGAAAGATGATTAAAAAAGGGGAAAGCAAATATCACCTAATATTTTGAATTGAGAGCCACAATTTTATTTTGATTCCTTTCTTATAAGTTGGTGTTCCATGTCTTGCAAGAAAACAATCACTAATGTGCCAAAGAATGTCCACAAAGTACGCATTATCCTGAGACAAGATATTTTGGTTCTCTTTTTCCTTTTGACTGAAATGAAACGCAATGCGATCATAGCATTAACTGTTACTTTATGTTCTTATCCTTGGTTTTTTGGACGGCTTTCGGATATTCAGTTATGACCCATCCCTATACTGCTACTTAGCTTTCTTTGCCTCAATTATGTTCATGTAGTCCAGCCATACATCAAAAGCATCTTTGCTGCCTCAACCTCATCTACATTCTTGTCCAAACAAAACCCAGCCAGCAAATGCAGGGATTAATTACAGACTACAGGTTTAGGAAATCCGACAGACTTGATTCACTTGAACTGCCAACAACAAACTACCACTAAAGATAGATGCACCCGAGAGATGTTTTAGCAGATTCATAATTTTGTTTGATCAACAGACTTATTTTTGATATTGCAGGAAGCGAGGAATTTTAAGAGTTCAAAGCATCCAAGTGGTCGAGAGTGATAAGGATAGGAAAAGGTATGTATTTCTTTTCAAGTATTGTGTTGAGAAACCTGGAGTCTACAGAATCTACACCCTTTGTTCATATTCTCTCAAAAAACAAAAACAAAAGTAGGTCAGAATGTTCCTAGGATCTGCCAACTTTATTGATTGAATAGTCGTGGAAGACGGCAAGCATTAGATTTGTTAACATCAGACAAAACTTGAAGATAAACACACACACACACGTGATGGACGGCTGTGGCTCCCATTCCTGTCATTAATTCAGCCCCATACATGTGCACTTCTCGGCTCACCCTAAAAAATTATGTCAGTTTGAAATGAAAACAAGGTAGTATAGGGTCTGAAATTAGCAAGTATTGTGTTGTTGTCTTTATATAGTTTGTTATTGTCAGCGAATTTGGGTATGATACCTGATGTTACTATTGTAGGCTTGTAGCAAGTATTGTGTTGATGTCTCTATCGCATTACATATCTCTACTGTTTATATTGAACACTAATGCAATTTTTTCTTTTCTTTTCTTTTCGCATTACATATCTCTACTGTTGTCTTTATTCTAACAATCGATACTTCTATATATAAAAGAGAATATAGAGTGCCATGTGACAGCATTTTTCTAGTGTTACATTGCAATGTGGACTTTCCTAATATTAGGTATTGATAGTTCCTAGGTAAAAAGTTGTGGTGCATAATCTGTAATTTCTGATTTTTCTAGCATTTTGAACTCCCTGCATGTCCGTGGTCACATGACTGCAGTAACAGTGTAATCAGGTGTATAACCTATGAAGAGTAGCTCGAATGTTGTCATTTTTCGTTAAATTTCCTTCAAGTTTCTAGAGTATAGTAGAATGTTGTGCTGTTTACGGTTTACCTCTATCATGATTTCCTACATCGTAACTCAGTTGTTATAAAAAACAATGGTCTAGACTAGACTACAAATATTATGATCTTTAAAGACCATGCAAATATTCTGATGATTAAAATGTATAAACTATTCTACACTAAAGAGAAAGATCATCTTTTGACATGTATCTTTTGGTTAACTGTTATGAAGTAAACCGAAAAATGTGTCAACACCTCTTTTGATGAACCTGTACATATACAAAATTAGCAAGTATTGTGCTGTTATCCTTAAATGTTATCCTATTTTCTTTGTTCTATTAGTCATCTATACATGTATCTTATGAGATTATATTATATGACGCATAGTTCAAGTTAAGCTACAACTTTGGAAACCCAAGTTGGATCCTCTAATCAACTTTCAGAACCTACATCTACACCGGAAGCTCCACAACGTCCACCTACACAAAATGAAGATACAACCAATCTTGTTGGTGAAGGCAAGAAGAAGTCCAAACTCATATCTAATATATGGAACGATTTTACAAGGTTAAATCCAGAAGAAGCATAATGTAATCATTGTAAGCGCAAACTAGCAGCCAATACTGAGAGAAATGGTACTTGTGGTTTAAGGAAGCATTTGAAGCGATGCCCAAAGAATCCTAATAAGAAGAAGGTGGTTGGACATACAACCAGATGTATGGTATAATATGGTGTGCTACCATCACCAACAAACAACTTCCTAACACACGGTATGATGGACATCCTATTAGATTCATATAGCATGATTATACTTTTACAAATAATATGTTGTCTAACTACTCATGTACTCCATGTAACCTCCTTAAATAGTTGTTGATGGACTACCTGAAGACCTTATGAATAGCATTGAACAAGTGCTTAAACAGTTAAACTTCTTAAACAGCTGATGCAAGAGTAGAGTATTCAGTATTCAACGGGTTTCTCCATGCTCTCTGTTGGTCTAACACCTTATGATTATTTTCTTCACAAAGCACCTTGAAACGTTTACTTCACAAAACACGTCATTTTAGATGCAACCAAAATACAAAAACAAACAATCTACAAGTAAAAAAAAAGGTACATGTACAAGAACCGACCGGAACCGAGGGTACGGGTACAAGAACCGAACCGAGATAGAGGGTACAGGGTACAGGTACACGAGTAGAGAACCGACCATAAGGAGATACGAGTACAAGGTTCTACCAAGAACCGAGCCAAACCGACCTTTGTGCACCCTTATATATAATACATGAATTTGATAGCTTTGGGCTATCAAAAATGAATCGATATGTATTTCCTGTCAAATTTCCCAAAGGCCCCCATCAAATTTTATATATATTGGCATAGTGGGTGGGTGGTATGGGTGGGGTGGGGGGGTCGATTCTCACTCAGTAGTACTACCAGTGAAGTGCAAGTTATTTCTCTTATGTCTCTTTACTTGTGTTTTATCTTAGTAGTGAGTTTGTCTCCACATGGATATATTTTGTTAGCTTTTTTGAAACTACACACTATGTTGCAATTATATTCATAGCAAATACCTTCACCTTTAGATCCAGAAGAAGATGCAAGATTATTTTGTTTCTAGATGTGTATACTCTGATGTTGTGACAATCCAACAATTAAGGGTGAAATCTGTTCAACACCTTATGGATGTTATAATAACTTTTGTATCGGAAACCTTTGCCTTTTTATCTTTTCCAATCCTCTTTATTTTTCCTTCATGCAATTTGTGAAAACAATTCAATTTAAAGATCACAACAAGTTAAAAAAAAAAAAATCAAATCTTAGATTTAAAATTTCAATTTTTTTTTACCACATCAACATATTGGTTTCACCTCTTATTTTGCATCGATTGGCTTGCATGATCATACTAATATATAAGATCACTTCTTACCTGATTGTATGAAGTGACTCGATAACCCTGTGGAATCGCGGTCCTTTGCTTTCTTGGAAAAATTTCTCATGAATGTTCACCCAAAAAGGAATGATTCTTGTTGTGCACCATTGATTGAAACTAGTATACAAAATACATAATTCTTACAAATAGCTTTACCTTCTTCGATAATAATCTTTGGAGTCATCTTGGGAAGCTTGGGATGATCTATCCATAAAACGAGATATTAGTATGAGGCTAAAAGGAATCTTTGAGATATTAGAGGTGTCGAGATGATGTGAGTTGATTGAGGTTCAATTGGATTTATTATATATATGAGTTTGAATTGTAGTCGTTGGATGATATAGCCATTGAAGGCTTAGTAATTGTTGAGCAACCATGGCTCTACCACACGGTAGTTTTTAACTGAGGTAGGCAAATGCCCGAATTTAAGCATTTTCCCATAGTGTTCCAAATCGTCTATCCCATTGTAGCAAGATAATTGATAAAAATATGTTTTTGTCAACTCCATCGAAATCCCCTAATCCTATAGTTCATTAACGATTCATTTATTCTAGCAATTCATTTCAGCTAATGAATTTTCAACCCATAATTTAATTAGGAAAATGAACTAACATTCTTGCAAAATTTTTACTAGGCCGATAAGGTGAAGAATAAGTCTTTGAAAATTTAAACTCCTATAACGGTGTTTGTACTCATTTTGTAGATATCTTCAAAAACTTTCATAACTATATAAATTTGTTAATTTCCAACTTGTTGCTTGAAATATATGTTATTTTTAACTTTTTTTTTCTTCTATAGTTGTACATATAAAGTGCAATTCTAACATTATTTCAAAAAAAATGATGACAACATCTATTGATAACCAAATAATAATAGTTGGACCAAATGGATATTAAAAAACAACAACAAAAAAACAACAACAAAAAACTGGACGAGAGAGTAACTGAGCCAAGCTCATAGGACCGAATAGGTATGACTAAACCATAGTATATGTCAAAGGCTCGTAAAACCATATGGAGTTTGTTTTGCTCAGAGAGTGTTTGGAAACTTCTTAAGAATTTTTAGAAACCCTAGTTTAAACATATTTTTATTTACGTTAGGTTAAAGTTTGTATTACCTTTCACTTCTTACCTATAACTAATGTAAAATATGACAAGTACACGTTGTCAAAACTTAAATTACTTTTTTTTTTATTTTATTTCTAGGATTTTTATTTGTTAAACCTTTGACTAGTTATTTTTTTCTTTTTTCTTCTTAAATTTCTTTTAACATTTCATGTAGTAATTGTTAACATGTTGAAGCACGTCAAAAACATATAACTAAAATGAAATAAAATTTGGTTTTTATTCTTAAAGAACTGTAATCTCTGGATTGTTACTATCCCTACAGTACTATAAGTATATATATATGTATATATGAACAACTTTTTGAGTTATCCTTTTATGTTAGTGATTTCCCAGGCTAACTTCTTTATCCTTTTGAAACCTATTATTGGGCTGCACTTTTTTTTTCATGGAGGGATGCATAGGATTCAAATGTCTAAGATATAGATATGGGGTACCTACCTCATATCGAATGTCTAAATTGTCCTTTAAAGACAAAAATAAAACATAAAATCTATTCTTTTTCTTCTCTTCATCAGTGATGATGATGAACCCCACAACTAAGTAAAAAAATGGTCAATCAAGAGTTTCAAGCATCATTTAATTCTCCAACAACGACTTCTATCATGTACTATTAAAAAAATCCACCATTTTTTCTTGCTTTTGATTGCTTAAAATAGGTTAGATTTGATGAAATTATGATTCAATTTTCAGTTTTTGAACTACATATGGCTAGTAATGGATGAACCCCTAGATATAAATAACAAATTACGACTGAGAATTATGAACTCCCAGCCGTAAGTTAGATATTTTTGTAGTTACAACTGGTATTCAATGAACTTCCATCCGTAAGTTGAATATTATCAACTTATTACGGCTGGGAAATGAAGAACTCCTAGCCGTATGTTAATCTGAAAAACAAAATTCTTATCCGTATAAGTATTTTCCTAGACGTAGAATGTGTATTGAAAACCAGATTCCCAACCGAAGCTAGTATTTTCTAGACGTAGGTTCACTTACGACTAGTAGGATACCTTGATGTTAGCCGAAGGTGAGTCTGACATTTGCTTAAAATTTTAAAATTTTATTTTTTTGCTATGTTTTTTGGATTTATTATATGTTTAATAGGAAGGTGTAACACAGATAGGGAGGTATAACAGAAATAGGAAGGTGAAACAGAAAATATGAAGGTTTAACAGAAATATGAAGATTTCATGGTCGTAGAATTAGTTTACAGCTATGAAATCATCAACTCATAGACGTAAGTTCTAGTTTATGATTAGAGTTCATGAGTTTCCAACCATAGGGTGAAAAAATAAAAAAACAAAATTGACTCAGATTTTCTAAATCTACCTATTAACCATTTTCATTAATCTAATTAAATCTCTAATACGAAAATAACTAAATTTATTAAATTTATTATCACTAATTAATCAAGATCAATTAACTATTATAAAAAATTTACGGATAAGGATTCTTATATCTACTATTTAATGATTCTACATTGTCAATTTGTCATCTTATCGGCTCTCAAAATTTCCCCTCAGTGGCCCAATAATCGGTTTCATCTTTTTACTTCCCGGCAGTCTAGAAGCACAAGGATTTCTGTTTTTGGTTGCCAAGCTGAGCCCACGGGCTATTTGCCACAGCTCATCCCTAAAGTTGTGTTGTGATCATTCTTCGTCAACTAACTAAAACCTCTATAATGTTGAAAATGATTCTGAATCAAATTTGAAGTAAACTCCTCGGGGCTTCTCTATCCAGTAGCAAGAACTAAAAAACCTTGAAACAAAGCATACTGGAGACAGAGAAACAAAAGTAGAAAGATGTTACGAATCGCATCGAATGCCAACAAAATTTCTAGGGTTTTAAGTACTCCAATATTTCTGCAATCAGAGCGACTAATTGTCTCAAACGTTGAAGAAATTCAGCATCCTCGCAGCCCTTTTCAATCGCAGAATCAAAGAAAATTTTCTGCTAAAGTCTCTAACGTTTTAGGATTTAGTAACGGAGTAACATTGAATGTGCAAAACCTAGGTTATAATTCATTGAATCAAAGAGCTTGTTATGCTACTGAATCAGCCACAGAAGATGTAGCTGCAACAGGTTTTACTTTTTCTGTTTTGTTTCAAGTGTTTATTGAATTTTAAAATTCCGTTGCTGAAATAAGTATTTTGTGATTTTTGTTGGTTTCAGAGGAAGTGAAGGAGATATACGATAAAATGTATAAATCTATTGTTGAAGGAAGAACAATGCCTCCAAATGTTTGGACATGGTCATTAATTGAGAAATGTTCTAATCTAGAAGACATTAAGCTTCTTTTTCAAATGTTGGCAAGCCTTCGGATATTTGTGAGTAAAAAACTCTTTTACTTCCGCAATATGATTTTATTAATTTGTGAATTCTTAGGTTTATGAACTTGAGTTCTAAGAAATTGTGATTCCTGTTTGCAGAGACTGTCAAACCTTCGAATTAATTCAAATTTTAATAACCAGCTTTGCTTAAAAGTTGTTGATGCATGTACTCGTGTAGGTGCTATTGATTACGGTATGTCAAGGGGTTCTCTTTATCCATTGCCGCTACTTCTTGACCTGTTTTGCAGGAAATAAGTGTTTTCTTAGAAAGTTTCAGTATTTATCATGAGAATGATCTATGTTGGATGTTGTTAAACTTTTGTTGTAGGAAAGAAGACCTTATGGGAGCATAATGTATTTGGATTGACTCCACTTATTGGATCTGCTCACAAAATTCTGGTATTAAATGATGTTCAGCATTTTATTGAATTTAATTATTTCTATATCCCAGAGGGGGAGTGCTCAACCTTTGGGTTCCGTGAGACTGCAGATGTATGCTAAGAAGCATAAGGATGTTACACTCATGGAAGAAATCATGAAACTCCTCAAAGAGAATCATGTACCTTTGCAACCTGGTACTGCAGATCTTTTATTCAGGTAATATAAGCTTCTTCATATTTCTGTGAACTCTCTGTCTGTATTCAATACTGCATTGTACTATGTTTATGAATGGTAGTTTTATATTTGCTTAACAAATTTCAGCACTTGTTATAAAACTGATAACTGGGAGCTTTTGATGAAATACTCGAAAAAGATTCTGAAATCTGGAATGAAACTCCGTCTGACAACACTTGACACGTGGATGGAGTTTGCTTCAAAAAGAGGTATCCACATCCTTTTGTATTTTCTTCTTTTGCTAAAGAACTGAAGTGTATCGTGATAGTTGTTTTGACCAAACCTTTGATTTGAATAAATTAGCTGAGATGCACATTTCATTCGTAAACTGAGATATTTGAAATTTCAATCCATCAGTATTATGTGCTAGACAGGTCTTACATTTAACCAGGCATTGGATTGTATGACTTCACTGTTACTCCCTACGTCACTTCTTTCCTTGATACTTGGCACTTGGATTCTTTTTCAGACGGTAGTGGTAATCATATGATTATAATTTTTTTGCTCCCAAAATTTGTAGGAGACGTGGATTATCTATGGAAGATTGAAAAGATGAAATCAGACATAACCGATAAGCACAGCCTTGCATCTGCGCTATCGTGTGCAAAGGTAGCCTCTCTTGTTACTCCCTTGGATCCGTATATTCAGTCCAGGAATCTTATATACCATATAATTATCCATGTTCAGTTCATCTCAGGTTGTAAATTTGGAGCACTAATTGGTATTCCCTTAGATTTTTATGATGCATTCTAGTTGTGTTATTATACTAATACCCCACACATAGCCAGGCAGGTGCATCAGCAGGTTCCATTGGTCTGTGCACAAGTCGGTGGGTATCTGCATACAGAGCCCTGGCACACTAGCTGATATTTTAGTTTATTGGGAAGTTAATACAATTAATTGATTACCCTACATAAAGTACTACAGCGCTTATTATTTGTCCAAACTGGCAAAGTTAAGGTAGTTTTGGAAAGATGACATCCTGA
Organism: Papaver californicum; assembly: GCA_023531435.1. Lineage (NCBI taxonomy): Eukaryota > Viridiplantae > Streptophyta > Magnoliopsida > Ranunculales > Papaveraceae > Papaver > Papaver californicum. The sequence goes on along the minus strand of JAJJMC010027962.1, from coordinate 4,749,315 downwards.
TTTTTCTTCACAAAGTATAGTCATATTTTCACATGAATGCCAATTTCGGATATATTTTTTTTTCAGGGTTATCTACTTGAAAGTAAGCCTGAGAGTGCTGCAGCCATTATTCATGTCCTCAATCAGGTAATGACTATTTCACAGTTGTAAAAAACTTGAATTGTATGATCTCGATGCTTTCTTGTTGGCTCTAAGCATGGTTCTTTTTGATCTGTACCTAACTAGGTCTATTTAGACTGATGAAAAGATGGAAATAGTCTACATAGTCATTATAGACAGAATATTGTGGGATGTAGCGGAATTACCGTTTTTTGCTCGATTTAATATTGCAAGTAGGTACATCAATTGTCCAACTATTGACACAAGATTCTTAATTTTCTTAAGCGATTTGTTCTAATGGGCCTGTGGAGCATAAGAAACCATGTTTGAATAATTATGACATCTCTACTTTCACTTGGTTTGGCAAAATCACAAGTTATCTGAACAAATGGAATTATCCTACAAAAATTGGCACCATACTATCCTGGATATGGTTAGAATATCATGGTTCTCAGTGCGAGCTGACTCGATGAAAGACATCCTCACTCCTCAGGTGCATTTTGCAAACAGATATTAAGAGGATGACATTGAAATCAGAAATAATGTTCTGTTTGTGAATTACAAAATAAATATGTGTAGGACTGTAGCTTTCAATATCTGAAGCTAAATGAATTAATACTGTAATATTGTCTGACTTTTACTCCTTTTCACTGTGTTGTTTTTGCAACAGACTTTACCTGAGAAGGACAGATCGAAAATCACAGTTGAACTCCAGAAGCTGGTTAGCAAATGGCCTGTAGAAGTCATAAAGCATCAAAAAGAAGAAGACAGGAAGGTATTCCTCGTTAGCAAATAGTACTAGTACTGTTTTGCACTTTGAGCCAATTTTCAGAAGGAACACACGAATCTGTTTTATAGATATTTTGGATCTGTCTTTTTTTTTTTTTTTTTTTTTTTTCTAATTGTAATAGTAATCAACTTATAAGGAGATTTATCTTCAATTTTCCGAGATGCCTATTAGGAAACTCATATCTGAAACTGAAAATCATTGTATTCGTCCCAAATTGTAAAGCAGCAGTATGACATTTTCCGCACCTCAAATGAATAGTTGTGGCCTCTCTTTAAGTTATCACACTAGGTTAGCATTAGTTATATACTTGTATATGGTTCTCTATTCTGATTTCACACTAGCTTTACTATTTCTACTTCCTAGGTTTAACCCATATATCTCGGATGTTTTTGTTCAGGCATTGGCGACTTCGTTGAGAAATCACATTCCTGTGATGATTACCAGCCTATTAAACATGGGCCTGAATGTTACTGTAAATCTAGAGGATCTCAATAAAGAAGTCATTCCCAGCTAATCATTTTAAACGCAAGATACTGTATGTTGGGAGCCTGCAAAGTCCGTGTACTTCAATTGCCTTCTTCTTCCTATTCGAGTTTAAAGCTTTATGTTGCTGTTTTCAGACATGAAAACTTTTCTATCAGAGGATGACAATTGTAGTGGAGGATGACAATTGTAGTGAAAATCGCCAAATAGTTTGGGTATCGTTGTTTTTCCTTCAAATCTGATCTTATTGATTTGTGAACATATGGGTCGGTGAAAAATTAACTGTGTAGTCTACAATTTTGAATATTCAATCACCAGAATTTAATTTAGTTTCATCAGATATTGATTAGTTTTACACTTTTACTACAACTTTAATGTGGAATGGATCTAATTTTGCTGCAGATGTATGTTTATTTGTGACATATTAGCGTGGTGTTCAAATTTTATAGACACCCGATTTTTGTGAAATTGAGCTTTATGTTACCACTATTTGTCTGTTTCATGATATTAACGATTCAATCGCAATTCTCTCCTCCTATCAATGGTTATTTTTTATTTTAATTTTTTATATCACCCTTATCCTAACTTGTGATCAAATGTATTGATATAATTTCTTTCCTAGTATTTGTTTGTTTGATTCATTTTCTCCGATGTAAAAAAAATGCCATTTCTGTTTCAGGAAAATAGTTCTATCATTTTTTTCAAATTAATCTATTTTTAGGCTAAAATAAAAAAGTGATAAGTAACACTTTTTCAGAAACAGAGGAAGTATTATTATATTTTTAAATAGTTTTTTGTATGCAAAGAATTGACATTGCGAATTTGCGAGAGAAGTGGTTTTATTGTAAAGGCTACAAAGCAATTCACACAGCTTGCACCGTCGGAGTCTCTTTTACGAGTAAAACGAGGTCCATGTACCCTTGCTACAATAAGACAATACTTCGAGACAAATTCCCGAAGGAACGAATTTGGGGTTTCTGTTGAAACATTTCAGTAGCAGAAAGATCAATCAAGGTAAAATGTATCCTCGCCTATTAACCTTGGTTCGATCTTCCAATTCATCTCAATCTTCTATCATACACCACAAATCCATATCTCCATTTTTTTCAATAAATTTGTGTGCTGCATCATCAACAAATGTGCAATCTAACAAAACCGTAAAACCTGAATTTCCACAAACCCTAGCTGAATTAAGAGAAAGATTAGCAAGTGAATCACCATCGTTAACCGATTTTACTCGTCTCCGTGATAATGATGAATATTCTGTAGATGTTGGGACGAAGAAAAATCCATTACCTAAACCGAAATGGATGAAAGAATCAATTCCTGGTGGATCTAAATATGCTAAGATTAAGAAGAAATTAAGAGATTTGAATCTTCATACTGTTTGTGAGGAAGCTAAATGCCCTAATTTAGGTGAATGTTGGTCTGGTGGCGAAACTGGTACTGCTACTGCTACTATTATGATTCTTGGTGATACTTGTACTCGTGGTTGCAGGTTCGTCATTTTTTAATTGATTAGTTTGTTATTTTTTATGGCTCAATATTACTGTAATTTTTGTATTGTTTTAAGGTCTTTCTTATTGAATTTGAAGAGTATAGAGGCTTCAATTCAGAAATTTTTTAGTAGGTTTAGGTATGCTTCATATAGGGAGTTTGAGCTAAGTTCAGTTAACTGATTTGATTATTATCTGGTGAATTGGAGATACTAGTGCAATGTCAATACCCTCCAACCAAATCAATTTAGTTAATCTCAGCCTAGTTCAGCAATCTCACTTGAAATAAGGGACGAGGAGATGATATGTATATAGACTGTGGTTTGTGTTAGGTGGAACTTGCATGATGCAAAATAGCATGCCAAAATACTATGAAAATCTGCATCACATATATAACTGGGAAATTGTTAGACTCCAAAGTACATTCAAAATCTTACACTGAGCTGCCCCATGAATAGGTATCTTCTGCATTGCAACATGCAAAATTTTTGCCGGATGCCAAATACAGCCTTTATGTTGTTATTGTGGCCTATAGATTAGTCACAAGTGTTATATTTGTTGTCTTAGTTATGCTAAAGCAGTAAAACTTTATTAATATCTCTAGGCTTAAATTGTGTCCTTCAAATTTCCCATCTTTCAGATTTTGCAATGTGAAGACATCACGTACTCCACCTCCTCCTGACCCAAATGAACCCTCAAATGTAGCTGAGGCTATTGCGTCATGGGGTCTGGATTATATAGTGATTACAAGTGTTGATCGAGATGATTTACCTGATCAAGGAAGTGGCCATTTTACTGAGACAGTGCAGAAGTTAAAGATCCTAAAACCAGAGATATTGATAGAAGCACTTGGTATGAATTATTCTCATTCTTAATCAATTTATGTCTAATGTATATAGTGAATTAACGAAACACCAACATCTTAGATTTTTTTTTCTTTTTCGTTTTTTGCCTAAAAAACAAAAGAATGATTCGACTGCAAAAGACGTAGAGAGAGAAGGTTGGTTCCATAGAAACAACAACAGCCAAAATACCAGGGAAAGCTAAACTAATAAGTCAAGTACGGATAGGCTAGGGTTTTGAATACGGGAATCAGGGATTTCAGCTTGATGTATGGATATTGGATTTTCTGTAGAGAGGTTTGTATATATAGTTTATTGACGTTCAAGAAAGGTAGGTTTAACATAGATCCAGAAAATTGACGCGGCGTTAGACATTTCCAGTTTGCATTTCGTCCTGATAGTCCTATTCTTATGGAAGATAGACCTAGCATCCAACTAGAATTGGCATCATTGTTTGTCCTAATGTCCAAGTTGATAGAGTGTAGACATGGAAAATGTGATGGATTCTTGTCGCCTTTTGGTTAGTATTTCTAAATAGGACAGACTAGACTTCAAAAGTTTCTAACCTTGAAAATAGTTATAGATATATAATGGCACGACAATAGTATGCTAACAGAAAATTTAAAGCTGCATTAGTGTGCTAAAATTTGGGGACCAAGAAACTTTTGACAGGTGAACTAATATTGACGGTGAACTTGTTTCATAGCCATATATAATCGTGTAATGTACAGAACTTTTTGTATGATGTTATGTTGGCTTCATTTATTAGTGGTCTTTCCTTCTCGCCAAGACTGACTACACTGTTGCTATCATACTTGTGTAGTCCCTGATTTTCGAGGAAATTTAAGTTGTGTAAAGAAGATTGCAAAATCCGGATTAGATGTCTTTGCTCACAATATTGAGACAGTTGAAGAGCTTCAGAGTGCAGTGCGGGATCACCGTGCTAATTTCAAACAGTCAATTGAAGTACTAAAGATGGCCAAAGAATATGCTCCTGCTGGTACCCTTACAAAAACATCTGTTATGCTGGGTTGTGGGGAGACACCTGATCAAGTGGTTAGAACAATGGAGAAGGTGAGGGCTGCAGGGGTCGACGTTATGACATTTGGTCAGTATATGAGACCATCTAAGCGACACATGCCAGTTTCTGAATACATTACTCCTGAAGCATTTGAGAAGTATCGAGTTCTTGGCATTGACATGGTATGCTGATTCTCTCACTCTTTATGTAAATGATCCTGGCACTATTTTTTGGAATTTCTTCATAACTTGAAATACTTTACTCCTTCAGTTTCTATATCAATCAGAACAGAACAGTTAAATTTTATATTCCACTTTGATCAAACCCAATTTTAGGAGAAAGTAGTTCTTGTTTCTATAGTTTTGACTCAACTTTTATCACCACTTCACTTACCAGAATAATAGTACCTTAAGTCTTAAAAGCTTGCAATCCATAGCTGATAGGGTATGAGTACATTGTAGCAGCTGGAGCTGGACCTGCTTTATCTTTGTTTTAAAACCCTTTTGGCAGTTCCCTTGTAGGAATTCTTGGAGCTAATGTGTCACTAATAGTTACAGTCACCTAATGTTGGAACTTTCACACTTGTATTACATGTGAGTATTGTGTAGTGTCTTTTATGCACACCTTCGTTGAAAGCTTTGTTTTGTCTTTGTCTAAATTGATGTTTGCATTGCAGTTGATCTCCCCAAATTTTTATTAAAATTCAATCTTGGAATCATTGTGTAAATTCTGTTGCTTAGAGTGCTTTCATAATGTGGACAGGGTTTTCGATATGTGGCATCTGGCCCCATGGTCAGGTCTTCATACAAGGCAGGCGAGTATTACATCAAATCCATGATAGACGCAGATCGATCTACATCTTCTTCTGCACTTCCTGTTTCATAAGGAAAACCGAGATATTTCTTGCTTATTCGGTAAGCACTTCAATAACTAATCTCTCTCTTTTTTCTGATTGTACATTCAATTCAATGTAACCTTTTCAATATCTTGTCTCATTTATTGAGAAATGCCAATGAAGTTTCTTATTTTCATAAACTTTTGATCAATTGTATCTCTCAGCTTCTCTGTGCAGAAAACAACCACAATGCTATTTATGCAAAATTATCTTAAAGCTAGTAATTAATAGTTAACTTCGTCACACATGAAAGAAAGTAAACTATACTTCTTTCTTCTTTACATTTCATCTTCTTAATGGCCTTCTCAATTACCCACGTGAGTCTTCAGATTTTGTTTGTTCAAGTCTTCCTTTCCCACACAAGATCTTTCATGACGAAGGATTATCGAGAAGGGTCACAGGTCCTAATATGGACCCCTCACTGTACAATCTGAATCTCCAAAAATGTACCCTAAAATCCTAAATTGCAAGTTAAAAGCAAAATTTCCTGGCAAACTCATTAAATTTTACCATCCAATAATCCGTAGAACATCTACTTGGGTAAACAAGTTTGGTACACTTTTAACTCTTTTCACACCATGGTCAAAATTTTCATGCGACATTATTATGGTTTAGAACTAGGCATTAAGTAACACCGTGTTTAGAACTTTAGAGGATAAAACCAAATCCATAGGTCGTAGCCGATAGAGACTTTAGGTCATTTTTTTTATCAGAATTTTTAGGTCATGTATTTGTAGTGTTCATTAGGGTTGATCTGAATGGGATGGAGTCGATGGATTATGAATATGGAAACCAAAATAGGACCCACATTTCATTTTTGATGGAGTTAGATCTCGACTAATGAACATCTTTGTTTTTTCTGGTTATCTATCATCTTTGATTCTCGACTAACTAAGCTTATCCCACTTTGTATTCGGAATGTTATTCAAATATTGTTAGTTAATTATGGGTTTGTTTATGTGTTGGTGGTTTCTTGTTTTTTAGATCCTCTTCCCCAACAGATAATGTGGCCCTATCACATGGATTGCCAGGTTATATGTAACAATTCATCACGTTAAGACCATCCTAAAATATACAGTTCATTATCTAATTAATCTATATAGATCATGAACTAAGTTATTGGTCCTACATGTGGAACCATTTTGTGTAAGTCCAAATATAATTCTCTCTATCACTAATATACTACATAGGATTCTCTCCCAATCTGCCATAGTCATACAGATTTACAGAACATCTAAAAGATTAATGTAAAAAGTCAGACACCCAACCCCTAGCCAAAACAAAATAAAAAGACATCCCCAGGTGATGGGGTTTACTCCATTCTGAATCATTTACTCTGATCCATTCCATCAGTAGCTGTCATCTTTGAAATTATCCAATTTGTGGAGGGACATTTTATTCCTTTTTAGAGAGAATTTAGTCATATAGGAATAAACCAGAGAGTCACATAAATGGATATACAAGAAGTAACTTGTAAATACAAACATAAATAATGGTTAGCAGCACCATTGACCTAGTGAGGTGGTCATTCATGACCCCGAGTTTTTTGCAAAATGAAAAGTTTTTACTTCTAACCACCTTAATTCAAAGAGTGTGTTTGTTGCGACTACTGAATGATCAAAGAGTGTTTTAAGCCAGTGATTGGGGAAATTTATGTAATCATATGACCAAAAGTTTGTCAAAATGTAAATCAATTACCACATTCATTCATGGTATTCGACTCTTACCAACCAACGCGACAAAACAATCAGATTAAAATTTCTTTAGTAAGTAAGAGTCATTATTGCTTGTTGAAATTAGGAAATTCTTTTTTTCACCCCTAAAAACTAAATGTACAACCCATTCATTTGTTCGATGTCCAGCGACCAAAATAATCTCTTCATATAGCCCACGAGCTTTGTAAGCCTTTAAATTTCAATTCAAACTTATAGTTCATGGTTCTGCTATTTACCTCTCTTTTTTCCTCCCAAATTTAGGTGTCATCGTATCATTAAACTTAAAGTTTGGGAAATGGTAAATTTTTTAGGAAAATGAATTAATGAGCGGTGAAGATGAAAACACCTAGGATAGGAAAATAATAGGGAGGTGAATATCATTTCCATATAGTTTAATGCATTGATGATATTTAAGATAGATATGAAAATATTTTGCAGCTTATTTCACTGGTGTAAAACTCTTATGTATTTATACCTGTTACAATACTTATTTCAAAACAAAGTACCAGAAAAAATTTTCAATAGCAAATATGCTACCTAATGTCCCATACCCTGTGGAGGTATACTAGGATCTCTGACTTGGTTGGGTAAGAGTTATATCTTCACTGAAGACTCGGCATATAAGTCTTTATGGTTAACACTCCCCCTCAAGTTGAACGTGACTGGAAGGATATTTAGCTTGTCTCTAAGACATTGAAATCTAGGAGAAGCTAATCCCTAGGTGAATATATCTGTTACTTGATCTTTAAAAGAAATAAACTTTACTTGAAGCTCTTTACTTGCCACTCGTACACGGACAAAGTGATAACCAATTTCAATGTGTTTAGTCCAAGCATGAAAGATTGGATTGGCAATAAGATAAGTCGCGCCTAAGTTGCCACACCATAGACTTGTTACAGGAATGTTTACTCCCAATTCTTTCAACAAAGATTGTATCCAGATAACTTCCGAAGTGGTAATAACTATTCATCGATACTCTGCTTTAGTACTTGATTTTGACACTGTCTTTTGCTTTTTAGCACTCCATGAAATAAAATTTTCTCCAAAGTAAATACCATATCCACTTGTGACCTTTTATCATCAAGGTTGCCAACCCATTCTGCATCTAAGTATGCACGTAAGGATAGATCATTAGACTTCTTCAAATACATACCATAGCTAACTGTGTGTTTCAAGTAACGCAGAATCCTTTTCACAAGTTCCCAATGCTCTAAGTAAGGCTTATGCATATACTAACAGGCTTTCTTAACATCCACTGAAATGTCAGGTCTTGTTAAATGGAGATACTGCAAAGCCCCTACAACACTTCTATAGAGAGTCGGATCTTCAAACTTGGTTGTGCCTTGTTTCAGCAGTTTCATCTGTGGTTCCATCGTTGTGTTAATAGGCTTCACTCCATTCATTTTGATGTACTGTAGCAAGTCAACAATATATTTTTGTTGCGAGAGTATAAGAGTCCTCCCCTGCCGAAATACTCAATGTCTAAGAAGAAAGAAAGAGTACCTAAATTCTTTATAACAAAAACTGAGCTCAGTTCACTTATTAGATCAGATATTTGTGTATCACAAGAACCTGTCACAATTTTGTCGTCAACATTAATTTGAACATAAATAATATGAGAATAGCTATTTCTGATGAATAAAGAGCTGTCAGCAACTGATCCTTTGAATCCCAATTGTTGTAAATATAAGCTCAACCTTGAAAACCAAACACGCGGCGCTTGGTTAAGTCCATATAATGTCTTATATAACTTATACACATGATTTGGTCTATTTGGATCCACATACCCAGCCGGATATCGCATATAAACATCCTCTTCCAATAAGCCATTTAAAAAGGCATTTTATACATCAAGCTGTCGAATTGACCAGGCATGCATTACTGTTATAGAAAGTACTGACCTTATAGTGCAAAACTTCACCACCGGAGAGAAAGTCTCTTCATAGTCTATTCCTTCTTGTTGGTGAAACCCTTTGCGACAAATCGAAACTTGTATCGATCTATTGAGCCATATGATTTTTGTTTCACTCTAAAAACCTATTTTGAATCCAGTACATCCATACCTTCTTCATATGGTATTATAAACCAAGTTCCATTACGAATATGAGCATTATATTCGTCATCCATTGATGCCATCCACTCGGATCTGTATATGCATTGGTATAACAAGTATGATCCATGAGATTTGAATTTTACAATGGATGCTTTGTAGCAGCTGCTAGACATAACCTTTTCACTGGTTTTGTGATTCCAACTCGTGCTCTTGTGACCATTGGATGGTTTTGTAGTTGTTGCACCTGATCAATTGTAGTTGCCTCACCTGGTGGCTCTTGAACTGCATAGTCAACCTGTTGGGGAGGGTCTGGCATTTCTAACATTGGGCTACCGGTTTCTAGAGGTTGTGAACTTACAACCTGTTGCTCACTTAATGGTATGTTAGCTGAAGGTAGTAGAGAAGTATTAGGTCTATTAAATGTAGAGATGAAAGAACTTTAGTAGTGGTACTTGCCTGTGTAGATGAAAAAATAGTCCAACATTGAGCCTGATAGCAAATGGAAATGACTCTTCTTCGAACTTGACGTGTTGAGAGATATACAACCTCTTGGTTGGCACATGTAAACACATATATCCCTAGTGTGAACTACTATAGCCAATGAAAAAACAAGGTAAGGACCTAGGTTGAAGTTTATTAGAATTATATGCAAGTAGGCTAAGATAGTAGAAACAACTGAAAACTTTGAGGAATGAAAAATCAGGTTGTTTGTTGAATAAGAGTTGTAATGGTGTTTGAATTTTGAATTTGTGGCTGGACATCGATTGATAAGATAGAAGGAAGTAATGAATGCCTCAAACCAATAGCTAGTTTCCATAGAAGCATGGAAAAGAAGAGTTAGGCCAGATTCAGTGATGTGACGAATGCGCCTTTCTGCTAACCCATTCTGGGATAAAGTAAAGGGACATGAAAACCTATGCATTATGCTTGAATTATTAAGAAACTTGGTGACTTTTCTATATTCACCACTATTGGCTGACTTTAAAAATCTTAATTTTATGATCTGTTAAATTCTCCATGTGCTTTTTGAAGTAAATGAATATTGAAAGAGCATTTGATTTACTATCCATTGAATAAACCCAAGTATAATGAGAGTTGACATCCATGAGTAAAAGATAATAGTGAAATCCATTTATAGATAAATATGGTGAAACCCACAAATCAGAGACAATCAACCCTAATGGTTTATCCATTATTGTGCTACTAAGAGAAAGAGGTAATTTATTTTCCTTGCTAAGATGGCAAGAATGGCAAAAAGAAAAACTTTTATTGGAAACAGGTAAAGAAAAATTATTGATGATTTTGGAGACAGTTTGGAGCATGGGATGACCAAGACGTTGATGTCATAATGAGACTGTTTCTGAGATAAGTGCTAATAGTGGTTTTTGGTGAATCTCTCGCACATCATCAATGACGTAAAGGACATTTCTACTCATGCTTTGCAGCAACGTTTTCACTGTTTTGAGATCCTTCACTACAAAACAAGGGAAGTGAAAAACAAAATAGACTCCATTATCTTCGCAAAACTTTGACACAAAAAGTAAGTTTGCCTTTATAGATGGAACATGAAGAATGTTGTTAAGCTTATAGGTTTGATCATTATGGGTAAAGCAAGAATTATAAATATTTAGTATATGCAGTGTATTACCATTGCCAACATGAAAACTTTTTGTGCCATTATACTCATGAGGAACGGTCACATTGTTGAGATTGGATGTTAAATGGTGATTTGTTCTTGTATCAGTGACCCATGTATTTCTCGCTGCTTCACTAGGTAGTGCTAGGTATGCTGCTGGCTTGTTGGATCGTGACTATGCATCATCCTTCTCATGACGAAACCAACAATGTCTTGCAGTGTGATTCTTTTACCACAGATTTGACAAGGGCCTTGATCACGTTGGTTCCTTGAATTGAAAGGCTTTTGAAACTGTTAGGTTTGTTGGAATTGTGGTCGCCCTCTTCTTTGTTCTAATCTTTGTAAATTGAATGGTTTGTTTGTGACAACAACATTAGCTAGAGGTTGTTGGAGTAGAGCTAACTAATGCTCCAGACGCATATCAAATGTGAGCAAGTGTGCAATAAAAGTGTCCATTTCTTATGTTGTGATGGGAGTTATCACTATAATATCATAAGATTGGTTGAGTCCAGCAAGTACCGATTGTTGCATGTCATCAACACTGATTTTGAGACCTGAAGCTTTAAGAGAATTGAACAAATTTTTTGCTTTTGAGAATTATTCTTTCATGGAACTGTTACCATTGGATAAGTTATGCAAGTCTCTCCTGAGTTGCATTTGATGAGCTCTGGTTTGTGTAAAGACCGAGTATCAAGTGTTTTTTAGACATCATTTGAGGATGTTAAATCAACCACATTGGGCATTACTTCTTCTATTAAGGATGGTAAAGGCCATCCCAGCAAGATCTAATCTTGTTCTTTGAATATTGCATACGCTGGACTTAGTTTCTCTGAGTTTGGTAATGTGCGTGGGGGCTCTACCAATGTCCTATCAACGGACCATTCTAGTTTATAGCCTTTCAATAATGGCTTGAACTGAGCTTTCCAAAGAAAATAATTTGGCTCAGTTAGTTTGATGTTAACAAGATGTTTGATATGTAGTTGTTGTAGTGTTGTGGTGTTTGTTGCCATAGTTGAATAAACGTGGTATGGATCTTCTGGTGTGATACCAATTTAAGATTGATATAACAAATATTTTTCAACTTATTTCATTGATGTAAAACTCTTAGGTATTTATACCTGTCACAATACTTATCTCAAAACAAAGTACAAAAAACTTTCAATAACAAGTATGCTAACTAATGCGTCATTTTCTGTGGAAATATACTAGGATCTCTGACTTGGTTAGATAAGAGTTCTATCTTCATTGAAGCTCGGTAGATAAGTTTTTATGGTTAACAATGATTAAGTTCAATTGAAGATTCATTTCGATCATTTATTGTTAGTAGATAATAATGATTCAGTTGGATTTCATTGTCGTTGCAAATGCAGTGACTTTGAAAAATTGATGATCCCGTTTATAAAATCTATGATTTTTTGTTGTTTTTTAAGAAAAAGAAGGTTAAAATATATTAAAGAGAAAAATCATCCAAAAAAATACAATTATCAATCATCCCATCCTTACGAAGGATTTTCAATTAAACAGAATCAAATTAATTGGAATGTCATTCCAAAACCTAAACTCCTACATCACACGATAACTGTGGTTTTCATTACATAAAATAAGTTTTTTTATGATTTTGTCCTTACCACCAAAAATAATCTTATTGAAAAAGGTTTGTATATGTATGATTTGTTTTTTTGATATTTATTCAGTATTTATCTACAAGTGTATTTCTTTTCTTCTTTTTTTTATTATTTTTTTTAATGGGAAGAACATGAAAAACAGGTTGAAGATCTCCCGTATGTTCTGGTGTATGCTTGTTTCCCCATCATATTCTTTATCAAGTTAAGAATTAAATCCGGGTATATAAATGGGTTTTAATGCAATTGGACCTTCAATTAAGTACTTATCAAGCATTGTGCTACACGTGTATATATGTTTAATCATTTTTTTTGGACGATGGATGTTTTAGTTTAAGTTATTTTACGGTTCACTGTCTGTGTAGAGTGACTAATGTTTAGGTGTCTAAGGCGTCCATAGCGGGACGAGTATCCCAAAAGATCAAGGATTAAATATTTTAGTCTTTGGCCCGGTCCAAAAACAGTGGTATATGGTCGGGCGATGCTCTAAAATAACGTCTAGTGTTGGGCGATGTCATAACGTATCGTTTGTTGTGACGGGCGTGATCCTAGCATAACGCTTGTGCGAGGCGGTCTCCTAGCTGAACGCTCGATGTGGAGCGGAAACATAAGATAACGCCTGATAGTGGACGGTCTCCTAGGACCACGCCCAAGAGATGGGCGGAGTACTAGACAATCGCCTGATGGGGCGGTGTCCTAGCATCACGCCTGGTCGAGTGTGACATGTGCGAATGGAGCGTGTGAGAAGAAAGGGACGGGCGGTGTCCTAGCGGCTCGCCTAGAATTCCAAGCGGATTGCTAGCGGCCCGCCCCATCAACCCTTCCTTTCTTCTTCAGCCGTAACACCAATGTTTTCTCATTTTTTCTCCTCAAGGCTCCAACTTTAGAAACTCCGCCACCACACCAACACCACCAGCACTACAGCAGCACGCAGCCTGATTTGTGAGAAACCCTTCGTCAATTTCGAAGGTAATAACCTTAATCCTTATTTTTAGAAGTGATATCCTTAATTTTTAATTTAAAGAATACATTTAATTTTGTTTAACATTGTATTTTGATTTTGATTATGAGAATTGAAGTTATAGTGTTTTAATTGAATTGAATTTAGGGGTATTGTAGTTATTGTGTTTTAAAATTCGGATTAATTTTTTTTCGGTATTTTAATTGAATTGAAGTTATAATTGATAATGAGAATTTTAGGGTTTAATTGAATAGAAGAAGTTGTTGAATTTAAATAAAAATTGAAAAAGTATTTAGATAATTTAGTTGGGTTGTGGATAATTATTTGATTAATTGAATAATATTATTGTTTATGAAATATGAGAACTCTATTATGTTGATTTTTATTTAGCCGTAAAATTTACGCAGATTCTGAAGATGAAAGTAAATGATATGTATGTTGTTAGAAGATCGCGACGAATTGGTAGTGTGGATCAACTTATCAGGATTGAACCTGAAGGTGGTGGGGTTGTTGATCCACCTAGGGATGTTGATTTGGTGAATGAGGAAGTTCAAGCACCAATCTTTATTGATTTGGTAAATGGCGAAGTTCAACCACCAGTGGTTGATAACCGAATGTTTGTTATAAAGGATCGAACATATATGTTGGTCAGGATACTGACCCGTTCGCTTGAATCTGGGGAGTTGATGAGTATTGTAAAACAACGGGGAGTTCTACAAGTGCTTAAGGAGATAGCAACCCTATCTTCTGAAGAGAATAAAAATCGCCCCAACTAAATGAATTTTCTACTTAGATGTTTTAATCTTGTTGTTTATGGTGTCGAACCTTATTAGTACTTTTATTACGAATATGATTCTGTTAATTTACCGTGAAATACCTGCTTGTAGTTAGTGAACAACATATGCAGTTGCAAAGTTATTTTCTTTATTACTTAGTTATAACAATATGACAATATCTTACTAGGTTCATACATATTCCAACAGTTGCTTACATATTTATTGAAACTTAACCTTCTTACATGTTTGACATAAGTAGTATCTGTTTCCAATAGATTCAGGTTTTTTAGAAGTGAGCAGCTTCATCTTACCATCACAAGATGGATCTGTGCATGGTAAGAGGTTGGTTCTGCAGTTATAAGCCATGCGATCAACTTCCCCACATGAGTAGCAGTAAAATTGCTTCTCTTTTAACCACTTTTCATCATCTGGTAAAGTTGGTGGAATAGGTGGTGGAATACCTTGGTGTGAAGCTACATAAGCATCTAACCAGATGAAAACTCCACAGTAGTTGCACTTCACATAAGGTTGAAATCCAGTATTTCCTTTTTTTTGCTTTTCTAAGAAACAGGTACCCCTTGCAGTTGGTTAGTGTGCATTTTCTACCTTCCCAAGGACAATCTCTGGCAACATGACCAGCAGAAATACAAAGAAAACACTTGGTAATTTGTGATGAGCTTGAACCCTCCATTATGTATGTTTTGTTTGAAATTTTTTCAAGAATTGTGTTGTTGAAGAAGAAGATGAGACTTTGCAGGTGATGGTGGTGGAATAGGATATGACAACGGTCATTTTATAACTGGAGTGTCAATGGTCATTTTTTTTGAAAAATGTCAAAATTAGACCGTTGGATCTGAATTAAGCTTAGATGCTGTTAAAGGCATGTGAGTTTTTAAAAAACAAAAAAAATAAAATTTAAAATAAAATTATGATACATTAAGATAACAATATATCGGTTAAAAATAAACTGAAAATAACTTAATTAGTTCATAAAAGTTGAAACTTAATATGACAATGCTAATAAGACTGCCCTTCACAAAGGTTTAAGGTATTCCAAGAATCTTTTATGGTTGGTTTAATCTTTTCTTCAAATGTCTGCCTTCCTAAGTTCGATGTACTGTCTTGATACCGGATCCATCCCGGAGACATTCATCATCATTATACGAAATTCCTCGTTTGCTTCTTTCCTAGCTTGTTTTGCCGCAAACTTTGCGGAAGACTCAGCTAGTTTTGCTGCAAACTCAGCTTCTCTCTGCGCCATCTTCATTTTTGTTTGTTCTGTATATTTGGTATTGAAGTTTTGTTGCTCTTTAATAATAGTTTCCATCATATCCTGTTGGCCACTACATTTTGCTTTCCATTTTGTCTTCTGTCGTTTTGCCTCTTTTTTCCCATTTGACAGATATATGTGTTAGGGATATCTCTTATGTCTTCATATACCATTGGAATTGTCTAGGATTATTTCCTGTGTTTTCCAGTTTTCCTCACCGCTTTCGTAATCTGACTCATCTTGTGATGAATCGAAAAACAGATGTCGATCGTCGGGAATATTTTATATTATCTAACATAATTTTGTAGCACTCGTCATGCTTAAAACTTTTCTCACCATTAGCTTCCTTGAAAAGCCTCCTTACTTCTGCAATCTATTTTTTTAATTCAATTTAGTGGAGGATATACAATTCAAAACAGTAATGTAATCGTCAAAATTAAATGAGTAGTTACCTTGTTTTCGGGGCCCCATCCAGTATGGTGTTCACGTTCCACTTCCGCCTCCTTTGCAGAGAAAAGTGCCACATCTGATATAATATGCGAGACCATAATCTTTCTTCTGATTGATCGGTACCAATACTACAATCTTGAGATATTGACAAATGAATTGTACACATCGTTACATCTTCAAATGTAGTAAAATTTGGACCTCGTGGTCTTGGTGGTGGCATAATTCTAATCGATTCAGATAGTAATTAAATGAAAAAGAACTTAATTATTTTCGAATACTAACTAGATAGAAATGAGTGAGTTTAGTAAAATAAAATTGGATTAGTATTCCATATATAGTGTCATTATATAGTCGTTGCCGTTGCAAAGGTAAACTCAACGGTAACATCTCAACGGTAAACTCAATGGTAACAATATAACAGGCGTTAATCTAGAGTAACACCCATAGTGGGGCGGGATTCTAGCGACACACCATATCAGTTTAAATTCCAAGCGGAATTCTAGGAGGCCGCCGGTGTTGGGCGTAGCTTCAAGGCACCGTTTCGTCCAAGCGGAATTCTAGGAGGCCGCCTGGTGGTGGGCGTGATCCTAGACGCACGCTTCATCAAGCGTTATCTTAGGATTACGCTTCGTCAGGCGGAGATTTTGAATACCGCCCGTATTTTCAAGCGGTACGCTAAGAGAACGCCTACCGTCAAACGTTATACTAGACAACCAATTTCCATCAGGCAGACGCCTAAGACACCGCTCGAATAAACCAAGTTTAGTCCAGAAAAAAGACTAAATGTAGTTTGCTACAGTGAAAATCTGGACTAAACCCCAGATTTAGTCGCGCCGCTGCGCCTCACTTTTCCAAACCAAAGACACTATTTGATATTTACTCCGTGTTTTGATCATCCCATTGTGGACGCTCTAAGGCGCACTATATCGGTTAAATTTGGTGTGGGGACGTATAATGTTACTATTTCCAAATTTTATACGTCTGTGAGATCGTTCCAAGGTTGATCGAGCAGTGGGAAATAGTATGAAAATTGTTATTAGAGAAAGTAAAGTCTAAAAAAAGAAGCCTCATATAGGGGCTTCCCATTCCAATAGAGGGGCTTCCCATGTGAAGACAAAATAGGGTCACTAGGTATGAATTTCAAAAACCCCTTATCCATTATATTTTCATAATGGCTAAACTATCCATGTTTAGTTAATATTAGTAAAACTACTTAGCTAATAGATTAGGCTAATAATAATTAATCTAAAATAATATCATACTTAATCAAATCAAATCAGATTTTTCTTCTTTTTGTTTTGGTGGGAAGAAAAAGTAGAAGAAAGAAAAGAGAATTTTTTGTAGATTTTTGAAAAACCCTAGATTTTGATTCACTCAACCAAAATGAGTGATTCTAGTGACAAAGTGAAGATTCAATGGACGAGAGTAGTCAGGTATACCTCTAACTTAAACTCTTCGTCTTTTTATGGTTCAAATTTGATGAAACTACATAAAAAAGTATGATTTTTTTTTATGATTCAGGCAAGATTACGGTTAGGTTTTCTTCTCGAACTCAACCGTAAATAGTATTTACGGTTAGGTGTTCATCCTAATCTAACCGTAACCGTATTTTCATGGTGGAAAACCCAATCATAACAGTTTTACGGTTGGGTGTTTAGCATCGAACCCAACCGTAAATTTTTATCTTCGTCTCTTTTATTCGGATTAACGGTTGGGTTTGGAAATAACCTAAACGTAAAATTAAAAAGAAAAACAGTTATGGTTGGCTAAGAATCGAACCCAATTGTAAATTTTTCTGGAAACCTAATTTTTTTCTTTGAAAACAATCATTCCAACACATTACGATCATAAAAAAGAGAAAAATGACATGGGTTCTTGTAGAATCATACCACATATACACTATTGGCTGTGGTTGAGGAATTTGATGAATTTGTTTAGGTTTTAATAAGTTTTTTATTTAGGTTATAGAATAAAGGGTAATATAGGTATTTGTTATTATTATAGGGTATTCCATATCTAATATTTAGATTACCCTTAAACCATGAGAAGCCCTATTAAAATGAGAAGCCCCTGTATAAGGTTTCTAAAAATAGTCAAGTGTCACGTAGGTTTGGTCGGTTTCAAAATCATAAACACACACTTAAATGCATTCTGGAATATTTAGCGAGGTTTACCGAGGTAAACCCAAAATCGTTCTCTCCCTTTAGTAGTTCGAAATACTAGTAGCCTTGGTTCACAATGAGGAGAAGGAAGATGATGAGTGCTTCAAAATCTAATCACTCCACAACTGCAAAGAAAAGAACAACAATAAGGGCGATACTTCTTCTCGTTCCGACGAACATGTAATTGTGCCATGTTGTGTTATCCGACTTATGATGTTTTCTATATGGTTCCATGAATGAGATAATGAATAGTTAGAATCAAGTTAGTATATGTTTGTAATCTGTGTTGTGTTTTTGTGGGTATTGTAAAGATTTATTTCAATGAAATTCATTTGATCAATGAGAATGAAAATCTTGGTTTCTCTGATGTTCCTTTCAGTAGATGGTTAAATGAATTAGATTATGAAGAGGTTGATGTGTGAAAAGTTCCAATTCTGGTTAGTATGTGTTTTTAATTTGTGTTGAAAATTCATGCAACTTGTGGAGTGTCTGATGTTCCCGGTCTTTATGAGTGTGCTAGCACTTGTTATTTGAGTTGTTTCAGGGAGTTATTTAGTGATGTTTGTTGTGTAAATTATAGGAGTTAGTAGAAGCCATGATTTAGGTTTTACTGGCTAATAAAAGTAGTAGCATAAAAGCAGGATTTGCTTATCGTTTCTAGTCTATTTAAAGTGATGTACAATCACAGTTTATGTACTCAGATTTCCTTAATAAATTAGAATTGTGTGAGTATTGAACTATCTTCCTTATTCTTTTCAAGTAGCGTGTGTATCTCTGTCTATATATCGTTGTTGGTTTATTAAAATTTTGGTTTATTGAAATTCAGTTGATCAAAGAGATTGAAGTTCTTGTTTTCTTTGATTTATATGGTTGCATCAATGATACTATCAAACGGTTGGGTTGGGTAAAGTTCGTATGTAGTGAGGTTGTAATAGGTGTGTTATGCTTTGTTGCGGGTTTATTTCACATTTTGGTTTATTTGATTTTCATACTATAGAGGAGAATGGAGATTTGGACAGTACTGCTGCTTTTTGGATGAAAATGGTGATTTTTCCGATTGATTTCTACCCTGGGCATTTCAGTCATCTGTTATATGGTTATTTGAGTAGTTCCTTAACTCACTTTGTTTGAATCTTTACAAACATGAATTTCATATTGCCGATGAAGCTGTTTAATGGTGCCAGTCTATTGCCCAGAAAAACTTCACAGGACTCTACATTAGTAAGGATTCTGGAAATCCTAAAACCGGCCTGGGTGACCATGCAAAGATCCGGTGTAACATGGGTGGTCAGAAGTCCCATGATGTAGTGCTTTAGTGCACGGAAAATTGTGATTGCAAATTCTATCTACGCATTACGGGTAGGGCTGCACAGGAACCGATCGGAATTGAAGAACCGGACCGAAACCGACGGAACCATATCCCAAAAGAACCGAACCGAGGGTACAGGGTACAGGGTACAGGTATAAAAAATGGGAACCTAGTACAACCGGATACAAGGTACAGGTACTACCCCAGAACCGACCTGTACCGGACCGAAGGAACCGAGGTATACTAGCCGTTGATCATTTTAGGTTGTTTTAATCTCAGCCGTTATTTTTTTAAGTTAGGTTAGGTTACTTTAATTTCATTTCGTCCGTGAAAGAATCGATTTCGTCTGCTGAACAGAGCAAAACCCAAGTCTTCTAAGCTTATTTTCTCGATCAAGGCAGGTAAAAGAACTGTTTTCGATCAATTTCAATTGCACCATTCATCTCTTTTTCTTTCCTTCTTCTCTCTCAGATACTGAGACCTCAATTTCATCGAGGTAATCTTCTATCAATGTCTCTAGACTCTGTACTACTACTAATTATTATTATCATTATTAGTCGTGTTGTTATGTGTTGTATTTTTAGTTGCATTTTTCCTTTTCTAGGGTTTCGTTTAATTTTTATGCTTGAATTTAAGTGTTTTAAGTAGTACTGTAACTACTGTTTAATAGATCTATGAATATTTAAGTTGTATTCTATCTCTATGTTTTATGCTGTTTTTGAGCTGAAATCCAGCTTTTGTTTTCAAATTTGAGCTGAGAAAGATGATTAAAAAAGGGGAAAGCAAATATCACCTAATCTTTTGAATTGAGAGCCACAATTTTATTTTGATTCCTTTCTTATAAGTTGGTGTTCCATGTCTTGCAAGAAAACAATCACTATGTGCCAAAGAATGTCCACAAAGTGCGCATTATCATGATACAAGATATTTTGGTTCTCTTTTTCCTTTTGACTGAAATGAAACACAATGCAATCATAACATTAACTGTTACTTTATGTTCCTATCCTTGGTTTTTTGGACGGCTTTCGGATATTCAGTTATGACCTATCCCTATACTTCTACTTAGCTTTCTTTGCCTCAATTATGTTCATGTAGTCCAGCCATACATCAAAAGCATCTTTGCTGCCTCAACCTCATCTACAGTCCAAACCAAACCCAGCCAGCAAATGCAGGGATTAATTATAGACTACAGATTTAGGAAATCCGACAGACTTGATTCACTTGAATTGCTAACAACAAACTACCACTAAAGCTAGATGCACCCGAGAGATGTTTTAGCAGATTCATAATTTTGTTTGATCAACAGACTTATTTTTGATATTGCAGGAAGCGAGGAATTTTAGGAGTTCAAAGCATCCAAGTGGTCGAGAGTGCTAAGGATAGGAAATGGTATGTATTTCTTTTCAAGTATTGTGTTGAGAAACCTGGAGTATACAGACTCTACACCCTTTGTTCATATTCTCAAAAAAAAAAAAACAGAAGTAGGTCAGAATGTTCCCAGGATCTGCCAACTTTATTGATTGAATAGTCGTGGAAGACGGCAAGCATTAAATATTGTTAACATCAGACAGATTTGAAGATAAACACACACACACGTGATGGACGGCTGTGGCTCCCATTCCCGTCATTAATTCATCCCCATACATGTGCACTTCTCGGCTCACCCTAAAAAATTATGTTAGTTTGAAATGAAAACAAGGTAGTATAGGGTCTGAAATTAGCAAGTATTGTGTTGTTGTCTTTATATAGTTTGTTGTTGTCAGAGAGTTTGGGTATGATACCTGATGTTACTATTGTAGGCTTGTGGTAAGTATTGTGTTGTTGTCTCTATCGCATTATATATCTCTACTGTTCATATTGAACACTAATGCAATTTTTTCTTTTCTTTTCTTTTCGCATTACATATCTCTATCGCATTACATATCTCTATTGTTGTCTCTATTCTATCAATCGATACTTCTATATATAAAAGAGAATATAAAGTGTCATGTGACAGCATTTTTCTAATGTTACATTGCAATGTGGACTTTCCTAATATTAGGTATTGATAGTTCCTAGGTAAAAAGATGTGGTGCATAATCTGTAATTTCTGATTTTTCTAGCATTTTGAACTCCCTGCATGGCTGTGGTCACATGACTGCAGTAACAGTGTAATCAGGTGTATAACCTCTGAAGAGTAGCTCGAATGTTGTCATTTTTCGTTAAATTTCCTTCAAGTTTCTGGAGTATAGTAGAATGTTGTGCTGTTTACGGTTTACCTGTATCATGATTTCCTACATCGTAACTCAGTTGTTATAAAAAACAATGGTTTAGACTAGACTACAAATATTCTGATCTTTAAAGACCACGCAAAGATTCTGATGCTTAAAATGTATAAACTATTATACACTAAAGATAAAGATCATCTTTTGACATGTATCTTTTGGTTAATTGTTATGAAGTAAACCGAAAAATGTGTCAACACCTAACCTGTACATATACAAAATTAGCAAGTATTGTGTTGTTATCCTTAAATGTTATCCTATTTTCTTTGTTCTATTAGTCATCTATACATGTATCTTATGAGATTATATCATACGACGCAGAGTTCAAGTTAAGCTACAACTTTGGAAACCTAAGTTGGATCCTCTAATCAACTTTCAGAACCTACATCTACACCGGAAGCTCCACAACGTCCACCTACACAAAATGAAGATACAACCAATGTTGTTGGTGAAGGCAAGAAGAAGTCCAAACTCATATATAATATATGGAACGATTTTACAAGGTTAAATCCTGAAAAAGCAGAATGTAATCATTGTAAGCGCAAACTAGCAGCCAATACTGAGAGAAATGGTACTTTTGGTTTGAGGAAGCATTTGAAGCGATGCCCAAAGAATCCTAATAAGAAGAAGGTGGATGGACAGACAACCAGCTGTATGGAATAATATGGTGTGCTACCATCACCAACAAACAGCGTCCTAACACACGGTATGATGGACATCCTATTAGATTCATATAACATGATTATACTTTTACAAATAATGTGTTGTCTAACTACTCTTGTACTCCATGTAACCTCCTTCAATAGTTGTTGATTGACTACCTGAAGACCTTATGAATAGCATTGAACAAGTGCTTAGACAGTTAAACTCCTTAAACACCTGATGCAAAAGTAGAGTATTCAGTATTCAGTATTCACCGGGTTTCTCCATGCTCTCTGTTGGTCTAACAGCTTATGATTAGTTTCTTCACAAAACACCTTGAAACGTTTAATTCACAAAACACGTCATTTTAGATGCAACCAAAATACAAAACCAAATAATCTACAAGTAAAAAAAAAGTACAGGTACAAGAACCGACCGGAACCGAGGTAGAGGGTACATGGTACAGATACACGAGTAGAGATCCGACCATAAGGAGATACGGGTACAAGGTTCTATCAAGAACCGAGCCGAACCAACCTTTGTGCACCCCTAATTACGGATGTCACTGATATAGATTTTTATGTAACCAAATAAATAATTAAATAAAAACTAATTTTCTCCACGAGCACATGGTTCAGTGGTAGTGTAATAATTACTAACGGGTCGTATCCACAAAGAAACGATAACAATAGATATAAAACCTAAAAACTAATGTAAACTAGTAAAATGAGCAATGAGATTTTGTTCGAAAACAAATAGGCTAAGGAAATTGACTTAAATGAGATATTTAACAACATTAGGATTTCAGATTCCATTAATATAAATTATAAGGTACTAACTAACCTAAAAAAATTACTTCATACAAATTATTCAATTTAATCTAAGATCCAACTTTATTAAATTGAATGATATATTCATTAAGACATATTTGCACATATAAATGTTTTTCACTTATTGAAAATATCATCTTTATTAAGAATTTATTGTATCCATAAGCATAATATATTATAGTTTACTAATCGCATATTACCAAAAAATCACAATAAGTCAAATTGATTGAATTAATATTGTAAAATCCATAAATTTTGGTGAACACCGATGAAAAACATCTAATTATTATCACTTGAATCAATCACGGAGATGATAAGAATGAGAAATAAATACTACTCAAACATTATATTGGGGTGTTTGGTAAAAATTATGATTATCATCTATGATTATAGATAATCATAAATTGAAAAATTATTATGCTATTAATCATTTTTTTAATAAATTTTAACAAACATATCTTGGGAATAATTGATTATTTTAGAAAAATATTCTCAAATAGGAGAGGAAAGAATGATGATCTAAGAACTTTTTTTTAGTCCACTATTGTTTTTTTGTCTCTCTCTTGATAGTTTAGAGAAAATAAGGAAAAAAATCTAATTCATTTTTGTTAAAAAAAAATTGATTATGATAATTTTTATAAACAACTTTTTTCTACTTATGAAAATAATGAGTTTTTTCAATTATAATTAAAATAATCAGTTATTATTTTAACAAACACCTATATAATGGATTATGGGTTGGATAATTGATTATGGGCTTATAATCCATTATAATAATGGTTACCAAACACCCCCATTGGTTTCCTCTTTAATCATAATGCAAAGAGAATTAGCTACTTATAATTGACAAAGAACTCATATGAAATAAACAAAAGACCATTGTTAACCAATAAATACTTACAGAGATTTTTGTTTTTTCACACTACTTTCAATATCACAGGTACTAATTCCCCCAAGGTGACATTATTGATAAAGGGAAATACCAATATTAGTAGGGGTGATATCAATTCAAATAAAGCAAAATAATAGCAACCACTGTAATTCTGAATTGGTATCCCCTTTACCAATTATATAAAATGAGAATGATCTAAAAAATAACTTATTTTTTGTTGGGAGTGATCGAGTTTTACAAAGCTTAAAGAGTAATTGAATCATCGAAGGCTTTCTCCTTATTATTTACCACAACATCTTCTTCAGTACCTGCATGTGGTCTTGGTTTGATGGGTTTTTTTTGCAGGTTTCTTTGGCTGATTTTTTCCCAGCTTTTTCGGATTCTTCGGTGGCATAAGGTCACTAATGGTTTTGATTTAATTTTGGGGGTTTTTAATTATGATCACTTGAGCCAATAGGGGGAAAGAGAAAAATCGATGAGTCTAATTTCTATTTTTCGTTTGGATTTTCAAAATAAAATAAATGAGGTATGTAATAAAATGTAACCCTTGTCATTTGATTGGTTTGTGGGTTGTAGGGTACTGTTACTCTATGTGCTAAAAATTCATATTT
This sequence comes from Papaver californicum, assembly GCA_023531435.1. Lineage (NCBI taxonomy): Eukaryota > Viridiplantae > Streptophyta > Magnoliopsida > Ranunculales > Papaveraceae > Papaver > Papaver californicum. The sequence goes on along the minus strand of JAJJMC010027962.1, from coordinate 4,724,496 downwards.
TTAAATAGAGTGTGGTTGTATGAGAAAGAGTGTGCATTTACATTTGTGACTGGAAAAACAAATTTCCTAAAACTAAAGAAGAAAAACATATAAAAATGGATGATTGATCCCCTCGTATCTTCTTCTGTATGGAGAAGTTACCTACTCTCTTTATATGCAATATAATTTATAGCCATTTATATCCGTGAATGCAATAGTGGAATGAATATGTGAAACAAGTCCAACTCCAAATCCTGGTCGAACAAAACATAAAGTCTAAGACAATAAGCTTTTAAAGAATCACAATCCAGATGTGTTGTTACTCAAAGGCTACAAACTACAAGGATACGCTGATGGGACGATAATAGATCCCCCACTACATTACCAAACTCACAGAAGATTAACCTTGCATATACAACATTTGAGGAGCAAGATCAGATCTTGCTGGGATGGCTGTTGTCATCCTTAATAGAAGAAGTAATGCCCAGTGTGGTAGACTTAACATCCTCAAGGGATGTATGGGATACACTTGAGACTCGGTTTGCAACATAAACCAGAGCCTGTTGTTTGTGGATAAAAACGATTTGAGGGTAAATAAGGAAATGGTGAAGAAGACTAATGCTAGTTAGAGCAAATGAGATATCAAGTTATGTCAGTCGAGGCAAATCGCTTGAAGAGAAAATCATCTAAAGACCAAATCGCTTAAACACTAAATATTTGTAATGTATAAGTACTTTTAAGATTCGAGAGATCAATTTTTACGAAATTAGCCTAAATCAAGAAATGATCGTTCCAATTTTGTTTCAGTCACAAAGGAAGGAGAAGGGTTGATCTGTAAGAAGGGAAGCAGAGAGAGTACTGAGATCAATGGAATTAAATGTCAATGATAACAAGATGTGTTATACTGCTGTGAAGATGAAAGTGAGTTTTATGAGAGTCTCGAAGATGATAACTCTGTGATCATTCAAAGAAGGAGGACCTACCAATTAAATTAAACCTTAATATGGCATATGAACAAATGCCATATGAACCAATCGCAGATAGAGTAATGGTAGATGAGTGACTAGTGGAGAGGCCAGCTAGAGAAGAGAGAATCCCAGAGAAGGAGGACCTACCAAGGTGGTGGGACCGGTCAAAGGTAGGTCCAATTATGGATTAAGCATGAATTTGGTAGTCAATAGGACTATGCTTTGCGTACCATGTCATCTCTATATAGCTCTGCAAAGCTATGTATGGTCTTTGAAGAAGGAAAGTTTAGGCTTTGGGAAAAAGAGCACATGAGTTTCAATAGAAAGAGAAAACCCTAAAATAAAATTGAATAACAAAGTTTTTTGAGAAAATATGGGAGTGGGGACCGGCCAAGGGAGACCGACCGGCCAGCCGGTTGGCGTTGGTCCCACAATCTTCCTATTTTTCTTATTATCTCTTAGTTGCTCTTTAAAGATATGCTCTTCGAAGCATTGCTTTGAAAAGCATTATTGTTATTTACACCCATGGGTCTTAGCTTCTTATGAGAATTTCATACATGACGTCCTTTAGTAAAAACGTTATAGATTCTTCGTATGATGTTTGTTTTCGATGATCAGTCCCAATTTGGAATTTGAAAATTACTGGCTACATCCCCTTGTGAAAGGATTTAGGTTTTGATCTCGTTTCGGTTGCCAAAACAGCGCAAACAGTAACCCTCCAGATGAAATTTTGACAGTTTTCAGCTTGTAGTTCATGTAGGTTTTATATTGTATCTCTTAGAACGTTACTCAGAATAAGATGCCCTTTTAGTATGTTGTAGTGGACAAATAGGGGAACATATGTTGTTTAGAATATTTTACCCCATTACACACCCATTGTCACGTTTTTACAAGGTGATATGACGATGTGTCAGAAACCAATATTAGGGTTTCGTTGTATTTCGACTAATATTAGGATTTTAATGCGACCAATATTGAAATTACGTATTGTTTAAGCTCGACCAATCATTATTGGAGCTTTAACTTTGCATTTGGCGCGACGAAGACTTAGTACCTACACGAAGACGTGATGTTTCGACTTAGTGCATCTGTGCGCAACTTGTTATGCGTTATGATCAATCAATGTTATTCAATTAGAATTTGAATATTGATGTAAAAGTCACTCTAAATATCCAACCAGAGAATATAAAGAGGAATTAAGTTGCTCCATACTAGTAGGCAATCTATTTAGAAGCATTAACATCTATTCAGGAACAAAGAGGTGTTTTGGATGCTTATTATGCATAGTTAGAGATCATTTGGGAAAAAATTGTAATCAGCACCAGTGATACTTTGAGGACAATGATGCTCTATACTAGTGATAAATTCATCTAGGAGATGCCCTATCATTGTAGAGGAGTAATCACTGAGTTGCACAGTACTAGTGTTGTATGTGGAATATTGAGAGCTCAGCCGGGTGAGGCTCTAATATCATAAATATATTTTTAGAGAGAGTACATGATCAGTGTGAAATGCCTGTAGTGAGCGTTCGGTATTTTTAATTCTCTTGCGAAATATAAAGTATGAATTTATGCTTTTGATGCCAGGTCAATAGCATAAACAAAATTATATTATTTTTTTGATTCTACTTCTGGGTAGAGACGATCTTACTATTTAATCCTTTGTTAAAAATTCACCATCTACATTAAGTCCTATGCTTAGTGAGGTACAGTAATATGCCGCAGTAAGCATTAAATTGTGATTTTTACTGTCATAAGAAAAATAAATTAACAAGCTTAGTCGTTAGATATTACCAGGGATTATGATTTGGTGACACTCCAATGATGTCGAATCGATCGTTGAAGGAGCAATAGTTGATGTGATAATGCTCGTGGAATGATGGGGCATCGTCTGGAGAGCATAAATTGGTGAAGCGTGGCTGATTTGCATGATAGAGGGACCAAAATTGACCCGTGTACAACACAGATACGTTACTCCAAAGAGGAAATCCTCAACTCCAGGGTTTTGCTCCGTTAAGCATTGAGGGTCTTCGATTCACCACAACTGGGCAACCAATTCCTATTGCTTTGTTGTTGTTGCTTCTTCTAGGAGAAGACTTCACTTGAGAATCAAAGAGATGGTAGCATCAATCTTCCTCGGAGGACGAAAGAGGAAGTCGACATGATCCCGGATTGAAAGAAGGGAATGGTGAATCCAATGATAACGATAGCGATTTTAATCCTCCAAATGATTTGGATAATGACCCAAGTAAACCTTCATCTTATATCATCTTCATAGTAGTATAAATTTATCAATTGATGGTTGAATGAACGAGAATACATGTGGATGAATGAGGAATTTCGTCATAAATCGTCGTCAGAAAATTCAGAGATTAGGTATGTGTTAAAAACGCTGTAAAATCTTCATACGGAGTCCATTTTCGATGATCTACCCCAAATTTTTCATGACCAGGAGATGAGATATCTACCCACTCGGAGAGATTTGATTTTTAAGTTCATCCAGAGCCTCAAAATTTGAAATAGTAAAAGTCAGGAAGAACTCAGGAACTTTTCAGTTATTAGATAGTTTACCGTTTTGATCATATCTCTTAGATCGTTTATCCGATTGATGTGAAATTTTGATATGTTGTAGATGATATCCATACAAAGATTTTGGTATATAACTAATACCTATATTCATCATAAATTATTCCCATCTCATGACTTTGTATAGGATAGTGCAGAATTATATCTGGCAAGCTTAATACAAAAACGTCTTTTTAGGTCTTTGGACCATCTGTTTGTATCTTGAATACTTTGTGAAGGACTTTGACGTCATTGGTTTATTTATACTCTGAACCTCTTGTTTGACGTATGAATCTGGCGCTTGCAGTACCATCTTTGTTTATATGAGTTGTAGAAACATCACTTCTGGAACTTTATTGGTCATGGACCATGATTGAGGTTGCTCTCAAGAGTGAATGATGCAAAGACCATGTTAGTGTGTCTTAGTTGTAACATGCCATTTGTGATGGATGGTTAGCATCGACAATCCAGTTTCGGTCACGTGCTCTTGGAATGTGAAGCAGATCGTCATGGTCAGTGAACCGTTAGTCCCCAGTATTATCAACTCCTTTTTCGTTATTTCTCTTTATCTTTTCGTCTCTCTGTCAAGCAAGATAAAAGACTTGGTAGAAATACCTAGATGTCCTAGGTAGAGATTCCTATGATAAAGATTTGGTGGAAATACCTAGGTGGACATCAATCGACTGTGAAGGTTATGAATCCCATCTAGAAATTTCTGCTTACATGTTGTTCACTCTGGAAGCTGTAAAAACTTCATATGATGTCGGAATTTGGTGATTGACCCCAAATTTTGAATATAAGAGACTAAGATATCATATGTAAAAAGAATCACTTGATTTGTAGTTTTTTAGATCATTCAACCATGCGTGCATATTTACAGTTTGTAATCCCGTGCAAATTTTAGCTTCCACATACTTGAGTATATAAGCAATATCTTTCTGCTCATATATCCAATTGATGCACCCTTTTGGCATGTTGTAGCAAAAACACAAACGAACATCTTTCGTTAAGGAAGCACTGTCCCATTCCTCATTTATTGGCACGTTTTTCTGAATCAATAACCTGAAGTGTGTTGTATCTCATATGTAGAGATCATGAGAACATCTTGTAGAAGACTTTGACTTGTGCCCATCCGTCGTGGACGCTTTGATAAGAGTTTATACTAATAAATTTTCTTGTCCACTCTCCTTGATACGAATCCTTAGTGCTTGGAGAAGTCTGATCCATCGAGTAACACTTCCAGACTGAGGCTGTAGAGAATGGACGGTTAATGAAGCTGGTCATGAGGATGTTGCTCCTAAGACCGTTGTTGATGCTGAGACCACCGTGGCTGGAGTTGCTCTAGAGACCAAAAAAGATGAAACTATGATAACCGACGTAGTCTTTGATCCTTTATCCAATGAGCCATTTCTACCACGAACTAGTTGGTTCATCATCCTTATTTTCTGGCAAGGAGAATAGAAATAATGCTGCATATCGTCAATGATACACATACTGAATCTAGAGGCGCCATTACTGAAGGTGTACACTTTGATTGGGAGTACAACTTGAATACTGCTGAACAATATGACCTTAATATGAAGTTGCTTCATCGGGGAATTGATGTTGTTGAGGCGGATAACATCAAAAACAATACAGTCTCTGCTCTGGATGTGATCGGTGAGGAGAGGAAGTTTCTCAGTCGTGTGGAGGTTGTGATGTAGAGAGCTTTCGTGGCATATGTGGATATTTCCGTAGTGCCACAAGAAAATTTCCTTGATACTCTTTGTCATGATTGGATATCATCTGGGTAATGAATGTGCTAACATGATGCTCGACTTGGAGAGAAGTTGGGTTCATCCACCTAGAAAAATATTGTAGAGGCGAAGTTATCCATTCATAACGCTCAGTCAGAATAGAGTTGAGTTTCCAGCAAACTCAAGTCCCCAAGCATGAGAGGTGTGAGGGAAGCTGAATGGTAAGGAAACAAACTCAGTGAGTCTTACTTGAGGGCGATACCTTTCGATATATGATGTCCAGGCTCTTGCTTTGTGGACATTAGGCTTTGGTATTCTTCCAAGTACAGAGGATGGTTATCTGTCTTATACGGTATGATTAAGAGCAGTGAAGATGTCTTTGCGCTGCGCCTTTGAGAAGTAGAAAAGTTCACATACACGTTCCATCAAAGACTTAGTTACTTGATTGGACAGGTTCTTTATACATGGTAAAAACTCCTGACAGGAAGATGATTTTTTATACTCCCTCCGTCCCCAGGTACAGTTCTCCTGATTCGATCTTTTCTTTGAAGATCCGCTTCAAACCATCGCAATCACTTGTGGCGTGATTAACGAATCTGTGGAAGCGATAATATTTAGTATCCGCAATTTCTTGTTCTGTTGGTGGACGTCGAACAAGAGGTAAGTGGATAACATCATCATGTATCCATACATCCAAAAGTTCAATAACTTCTTCAATTAGAAATGAAAAATCCGTGACAGCTAGAGCTTCTCTTGGTTGCCACTGAGGCTGGGGTTGTGCCGGTGATGGTGCTGCAGCTGCAGCTGCTTGGTTGGTTCTCTGGAGTGGTCGATTTGCTGGTGGGGAAGGAGTTGTAAATGATGCTATACGCTTGATGGTTGTTCTGACATTGAAGTTTTCCTTTTGCTTCCTTCAGTCATAGTGCTCACAGAAGGTTGAGTCTGAATTGCCTTTGAGCCAAGCGTCGACTGTTGCGGGTCTCACGAAGTTCTTCATTCTTGACAAGAGGCCTTTTCTTTTCAAGCAAAGCAGGCGCAGTGGTATCAGATCTCTTTGCAGCTTCATATAACTCGGAGAATGTTTGTAATCGTAAATTCTCCAGTAAAGCACAATAGACTAGTATTATACCATTGATGCAGAGTTCTACCAATTGAAGCTCAGTGATATTTAGGTCATAGCAATCTAGTGCTTTGACCCTGAACCGCTACACATAATCATTAGGATGTTCATTCGATCGCTGAAACATTCTTCCCAAATTTGATAAATGTGACTTGTTCAGACACAAAGAAGTATTTCCTATAGAAGGCAGATGTTGTTGTACCAAGTGTATGCTCTTCCAGTAAGAGACTTGGAAAACTCTCTTGAGCAGAGTACATGATTATATTCATGTTCCCCTAATGATTCCAAGAATCGTGAAATGTGTTCACGAGCATTCCCAGTTCCATCATAAAGTGAGAATGAAGGGGATAAATATCCCCTAGGAAGAGGGATCCTCTGTATTTCATAGGGAAAATGGGGTTGATGTTGATGAACAACATACAAATTCTCTTTTCTGTTAATTTGGAGAAGTCGCACCAAATATTCACGAGTGATAAAGTTGGGTTGTTGACGATCAGCGATAATACGGAATTCATCGCCATCTTGAGCATGACCCCTTGAAGTATTAGCATCAACAGTTGCTCCATAAGTGTTTCTAGTCTTTTCTGCTAGCATCAATTTCTTATTAAGAACCTTGAGGAAGGTAAGAACCTCTTTCTGAGTTGTAGCCATCATTGTTTGAGTCCTGGCAAGGGTTTCCTGTGTCTGTATTAAACCGACGATGGTAGGAGGAGTTTGTTCATCCTTTGCTTCTTCAGTGTGTTGCTCAAATGAAGGAGGAGTAACACTCTCAGTGTTGGTAACCAAAGGATTGTTACCAGGAGTACCACAATTGTTGGGACCAGCAGAATTCACGTTAGGATGAACCCGACCTAAGATCAACCATCTTGAAATTAAGATAATTTAGAAAACTTGAAGAATTGGCATTGCAACCGAGAGAATAATCTCCCACTGTGGTTGCCAAAATGTTTGTGGGTAAAAAAGATTTAAGAGAAAATAGGGAAATGGTGAAGAAGACTAATGCTAGTCAGAGAAAATGAGAGATCAAGCTATGCCAGTCGAGGCAAATCGCTTGAAGGGAAAATCGGATAAAGACCAAATCGTTTAAACGCTAAATATTTGTACTGTATAAATACTTTTAAGATTCGAGAGATCAATCTATATGAAATTGACCTAAATCAAGAAATAACCGTTCCAGTTTCGTTTTAGTCACAAAGGAAGGAGAAGGGTTGATCTGTAGGGAGCGAAGCAGAGAGAATATTGAGATCAATGGAACTAAATATTAATGATGACAAGATGTGTTATATTTTTGTGAAGATGAAAGTGAGTTTTATGAGAGTCTCAAAGATGATAACTCTGTGATCATTCAAATGCTTCTGTGTTAGTACCTAAAAATTGATTCTAGGTAAAACAATGTACTGTAAAGTACTTTCTTTAGATTCGGAAATCAAAATCGTACAAGGCAATCCTAAACCACGATCGTATCCGTTCCATTTTGCTTCGGTCACAAGGAGAAAAAATGGGTTGATCTTAGGGGAGGGAAGCAAAGAAATTTGAAGAAATTTGTGTGTTGAATTTTGTGTAGAGATTTTGAACTATTGAGAAAATAACAGAGCTTGAGATAATGATAAGCTTGTTCTGTTTTTCTGAATGGGCTAAGGAGCCTATTTATAATAGTTTTGGAACACAAGTTTCCTTGTAAAGTAATTGTGATAGTGAAGAGATGGAGAAAGTGGAAATCGTGAGGATAATTGTATAACCGCCTTGGAATCTTCGGGAAACCATTATTATATTACTCCATTAACCGCTTCAACCTTATAACTACTTTATAAATTCCTTGTCATGGGATGTCTGTCAAACCCATGTTGCTGTAACCGCCAGACCAAAACCCATGAAGAATCCCCCCATGTTATTGTTTCTGATTTCTCGTAGAATTTAGTGGAGTCATGGACTCAAAGTATGAATGAGTTTTCCCTAATTGTGCTAGCAAAAGCAAATGAAAATAGTGTTATACGAACAAGAGTGAATGGGCGCGAAAGAAGAGGGAAAGGAATGGAAAAAGCTAGCGTTAGTGCTAGGGTTAGCAGCGTCGTTGGCGGTGACGCTGGAGCTAGCAGCGTTGTTGGCGCTGATGCTTGAGCTAGCACTAACGATGTGGCTAGCAGTGTCGTTCGCGCTGGTGCTAGCTCTAGCACCGCTAGCGCTTGTTTGTCATGTGCTTTGTTATCTTTTTGACTTTTTGGCTTTTTACTAGCCTTTTGGCACATGTGTGTGCTACTCATTGATGCAGAAGTGTGTGGCTAGGGTTCGCTAAGGATGGCACTTACAATTTCCATGATTATCGCTTATGCACCACTAGCTTCGTCCTTCGTTATGTCATGGTCATATTTATGGCTTGTTTAGGTTTTTCTCAATTGTATGAGATTTCATGTTAGCATTTATGCCTAACTTTCATGCAATGCATTCAAAACATTTTCAAGAGATTCAACTATGGAAGTTTGTAACTTGAGATAATGCTTAATGCGACTCTGCAATTAGATGGTATACATCTAATTAGTATTTTTATTATTCAGATATGGCATAGCCTCTATTCTGAATATTCATAATTTTATATAATCAACATGTTCTGATTAATACAAACTGTTTATATGGATGCATCTCTTGTCAGGTGTTGTTTACAGAGAAGAGAATATATGCCTTCATTTGTTGATTTCAAGACGTTCCAAATTCCCCTTCTCAAATGGCAAGCATGGGCTAAGGTTATGTTGAAGAATCCTCCGCTGAAGCTGGTTTTAGAAAATGCTAAGATATTCCATGTTGTGCAAGTGTCTGAGACTTTTTGCTTCTCGTTGGTATGTCCAACCTATTCAGCAGCATGCACTTGGGGTGAGTTAACAATCACTCTAGAAGATGTAGCGGTCTTGTTGCAGTTGCCCATTGTTGGTAGCATTCCGGTTGAATGGTATGAGCAGGAGCTAAAATATGGTGCCATTCTTACTCGGAAGATAGAAGAGCTGCAGGAGTCTGGTTGTTGCAATAACAAAAATTACTCCGCTTGGGTTGACCACTGGTGGAACAGAAGTACAAGTGTTGATGGCCTTGCTGTTGACGATCCTTTATGCATTGCTGCATTCCTTGTACTTTGTCTTTCCAGAGGCGTGTTTGAAGATTCTCCTGGAGGCCAATTGAAGCCTTCACTTATTTTGGTTGATGTTGCTCTTGTTGGTGGAAATATTCTTCCCCTTGGAAATTTGTTTCTTGGTTCCTTGTATTCTCATTTGGATTCTTTCATTCGTGAAATGAGGATTTCCAACGGTCATGCCAAGGTAGAGTCTTTCATCCTTTTATGTTTATGCAGGTTTGGCTATAGGAACATTTTCCTGAATATGCGCCAAATGCCAAGCCTTCTTATCCAAGTGTTGAAATGGAGTATACTAGAATACTTCGTTGGAGTAAGAAGAAACCTTATTATATTAGTCTTATTAGCTTAATGGACAATGAGAAGAAGGTGAATTTCAGACCTTGGGGTTTGAAGTTTCCATATGTGATTCCAGCGTAGAATTTTGCTGAGAGTTCTGATATTGTCCTACGCTCTGGTTCTGTTGGTGAGAATAATATTACTACAGAAGGTGAGGCCACTTTTATTGAATAGTTTCACTCCAGGGTATATCCTTGTTGTTTGTTCCGGTAGCTATATCATGTAGAGTTATAACATCGATAGAGCGGCTCGGTAAATGGGCTTTGATCAGTCCATTACCTATTAACGCACTAAGACGCCTCCTATATATGTGCTTCAGCAATATGAGGGTTCCCATACCATTTCTGATCGATACATTCCTTCCTCTAAGATGATAGAAAATGACGTGTTACTGGTGAATATGATGCTTTCTGGAATGCACAACTTACCATCCTTGAGAACTTCATGTCTAGTGATCCTTCTGATGTACGTCACGCGCCTTCTAAGAAGGAATTAGCAGATCGGCTGAACTTAAAAATGAATTCTGGAGTGAGACGTGATTCGATTGTTAGCTTGTCACAGGTATATTAAGTCATCCTCCGTTTAGTCTCCATTATATACTCAGTAATTAAGTATCTGATTCATTTCTTGTAGTCATGGTTCTCAGAACACTTTGTGTCTGATATTGAGACGAAGGCCATTCCCCATCCCGGAGAGAAGAGACCACAGATAATTATGCCTGGAAGTGGAGACCGTCCTTTGAAGAAGGTGAGCGTCTTGTGTTTTCTTTTATGCTTCCTTTCTGTATGAAATAAATCTATATTTTCTTCTGACGAGCACTTTAGTATAGCCTGGGAGTGTGATTCGTCAAGGTAACTTGAGTATTCAACCTTTCAAGTTTGGAATCCCAGCTGTTATTGGCGCTTCGACTCCTTATGTTGTAAGTAAACTTTCTTTTGGATATTGCCGAGTTGCATGATCTTTCTTCTAACTGAATTTGATGAATTCTGATTTTTACGAATAATTATCATTCTTAGATAACTAGCAACATGGACATCCTAGTATCTGAGAGTGCCGCCATGGTTGGAAGTACTGAGAAAGGAGACCAAGATGAAAACGGGCCTAAAATATCGTCTCATACTGAAGTAATTGAAGAATTCGGATCTGAGAATGAAGAATTTGTTGGCGAGTCGTATTATGAAATGCTTTTTTCTTCCGATGACTTGTCACAGCTCCAAGTAAGTGTAATCCATCGTTATAGAATTATAATGGCATGATTATAGCTCTTAGACCACCAAATGTGTAGAATCATGCATGATTTCACAAAAAAACTTTAGCATTTCTCGATGTCGGAAAAATTCATATTCGGGTCTTCTTGTCGTAACAGATGTAGAATCTCCATACGAAGTCAGAATGAGGTGATTGACCTCTCATTATTTAGATAACAGAAAGAGATAACTTTTGAAAAAATAATTTCTGAATTTGGAGTCCGTTTTCTAGGTGAAAAATACCTGACACCGAGCATCCAAAACTTTTCCAGGAAATTTTTTGTAGGTTTTCAGCTGTCATGTATTCAACCGTTTTTTCTGCCTCTATTATCTTGTTTCTTCGATTGGTGTGACCTTTTAGCATACAGTAGTAGACATCCATATGAATCATTTGATATATAAATCACCTTTAAATTCCTTACCAATTAGTACCAGTTTCAGTTCTTCCGGAAGGCAGTGAAAAGACGTTCCTGAGAGCATTTTTGCAAAACGATGCATATCTTCTCTACACTATGTGCCATGACCCAAAAAACTTTTTAATGAATGCTTAGGTTGCTAATAGACATATTTTATGAATTTCATGATTTGTGCTTCAATTCCTTATGTTTTCAGACATTTTGGCTTATTATCTCTATGATGTCTATGTTTTAGGGGGGGAATGAACCAAAACAGAGAGATGAACTTGAAGCCGAAAGATTGGGGATTACCATGAGCCGTGGTGCTAGTGATGTGTATTTTACAACTCAAAACTATGAGAAAGTTCTTCCTGACGTAATTTTTGAAGAAAGCACTCCGAGTGGTGTCAGTGTACAGAATACTGGCGTGATGGAGACTGCTTCGATTGAGTATCCGAACGATGGAGTTAGATTTGACTTCAAGTTTGATAGGAATTTGATCGACTACATATGTATTAGGGGTTTCACTATTCCATCTGTCCATGCTGAGCTATACACCATGATATGGAAGAAGTTTGGCCATTTTTTTGTAGGTAACCCCCAAAATTATCGTACTCTGGAGAAGAATGCATCTCTTTTGTTGCCGAATGTTCATGAGATGGTTTTCCTCCCCCATAGAGAAATTTCTGAGGTGGTGCTTCGAGACTGGAAGGGTTCCTTGGAGGAGGATGAAAGATGAACTTAATGTTTTATGGCTTCGGCGTCATTTAGAAGCTATTGAGAAGCATTTGCTGGAGAAAAACGCATCTTACAACCCACAGACGGTTGCCAAGGCCAAATGTGAAGTTGATAAGCTTTTTCTGAATTTGAAGCTTGCGACTGCGACTCTTGAGAAATTGGAAAAGGAATACACCAAAGGTGCTGAACCAATATTCAAGGAGTTTTCCTAGATTTTCTGGAATTTATAGGTTTCAGATTCATATGGCTTTTTTGTGGTTTTATTTTGGGATTTTTTTGAGGAGGTAGGGATTTTTTTAATGATTTGCAAGGATTATTTTTTTGAAAAGAAACAATGCTTTGCTTGATTAATAACTTGAAATCCTAAGTATGAATGCAAGATACTACAAATATTTTGGAGGAGTTACAAATATTGTATAAAACAAGGAAATGTTGTGGGGTGATAATAAAATGCTTCAAGCGTTGTGAGCTTTAAGCCACTTTCCATGTATGACCACTCTTTATGGCTTGTCAGTATTGACAAGTTTGTAGTAACCGCCGATCAAGGCTTCAGTGAAAAGATACGACTCTTCTTCAGGAGAGGCTGTAATTTTCTCCATTGTATCTCCGACTTGGAAGGGATTGAGTTCAGGCCCCTTATCTTCATGACATGTCTTATGAATGCCCGGGTTACTAGTTTCCTCATCTCCATTAGAGACAATCCATACCCATTTGATAAAATTTTAAAAAGGATCAGCTTCCCGTTCATATTGCCGAGTCAGAGTAGGGTTGATATCCGAGTCAAGTTCCCAAGCTTTTATGGGACGTGGGATCGCTGGTTGCAAAGGAGTTGGTTGGATATGACTTACTTGTGTGCGAAACCTTCAGACATATGATGTCGTATCCTTTTCTGGAAAATGCTTCACATCCAAGTTCATTGTGCGGAGAAACTCGTCTGATAGGCAATCTTTGGGATTTGCTGGCTTGTTTGAGAGTCTCGGAGGCGTTGGCACTAGCAACGGAGATACACCTGATTCCATCTTGGTGCTATGGACCCATGGGCGTCCCACAACCATATTATAATTTGGATCCTCCTTGACAATATGAAACTTGGTATGTGTTCGGGTGTCAAGAGTGATGTTGTCGTAAGCACTCTAGGACTTCCCCTGAGAATTCTTTATTACGGCTGGAAAGTGCGTGGCTTCGTGCCTGGAAATTCCCATAGCTCTCAGAGTCTTGATAGTGATGATATTGACGTCAGTGCCTGCATCGATTAATGTTTGCTCGAACTTGGTGTCCTTGAGGCAAGCGGTGGTGAGAAGTCCCCAGTTAGCCTTTTCATCGTGCTGGATGACTATGTCTTCCGAGGCGGACTTGGGACACACAATAGCTTTTTCTGCGAACAATAGACGTTTACCCGACACAACACGATTGTGAGCAGTAAAAATATCTTTGCGTTGCGCCTTCAATAGTTAAAGAAGTTCACATATGCGATCTATCATAGTATGGACATTTCTGTTAAGGGAGTCCCCAGAAAGAGTAAAGCTCTCCTTAGTCGATCTTTTCTCTGAAGATACACCTTAAGTCGTTGTATTCACTGGTGGGATAGTTGGAAAACCTGTGGAAGTGATAGTATTTTGGATTTGACATGTCTTCCTCAGTTGGTGGTGTCACACATGTGGTAACTTGATAGATCCATTTAGTACCCACAATTCCAACAGTTCGAGGACCTCCTTCATGAGGAAGGGGAATGCCTGCTCCTTGTTTTTGTCAGCTTCAGTGGTACAGAGAGGGGTCTTAGTATTTTCAGTGGTGGTGTTGAGGAATGATCTATGGAGTTCCACCACTGGCGTTGTTGGGGTTAGGAGTAGGTGTTGAACCTAAATTGGGGTTGGTTGATGAACCTAACCTAAGCTCCACCATTTTTGGATAGTTGAAGAATTGATTTTCAGATAGTTGAAGAATTGGATTCGTGCCGAGAGATTGATCTCCCACTGTGGTCGCCAAATGTTAGTACCTAAAAATTGATTCTAAGCAAAACAATGTACTATAGAAGTACTTTCTTTATATTCGGAAATCAAAAAGGTACATGTCAAGCCTAAACCACGATCATAGCCGTTCCACCTTGCTTCGATCACAAGGAGATAAAATGGGTTGATCTTAGGGGAGGAAAGCAAAGAAAGTTGAAGGAATTTGTGTGTTGAATTGTGTGTAGAGATGTTGAACTATTGAGAAAATAAAAAAGCTTGAGAGAATGATAAGCTTGATCTGTTTTTCTGAATTGGCTAAGGAGCCTATTTATAATAGTTTGGGAAACACATTTCCTTGTAAAGTAATGGTGGTAGTGAAGAGATGGAAAAAGTGGAAATCGTGGGGATAATGGCACAACCGCCTTAGAATCTTCGGGAAACCATTATTCGATTACTCCATTAACCGCTTCAACTTTACCACTACTTTATAATTTCCTTGTCATGGGATGTTTGTCATGCCCATGTTGTGTAAACGCCAAACCAAAACCCATGAAGAATCCCACCATGTTATTGTTTCTGATTTCTCGTAGAATTTAGTGGACTCATGGACTCAAAGTATGAATGAGTTTGCCCCAATTGTGCTAGCACAAGCAAGTAAAGATGGTGCTAGTACAAAAAAAATGAATTTGCGCAAAAGAAGAGGGAAATGAATGGATAAAGCTAGCGTTAGTGCTGGGGATAGCAGCGTTGTTGGCGCTGATGCTTGAGGTAGCGCTAATGCTGTGGTTAGCAGCGCCGTTGGTGCTGGTGCTAGCTAGGGCTTGTTTGGCGTGTTATTATTTATCTTTTTGACTTTTTACTAGCCTTTTGGCACATGTATGTGATACTCATTTGTGCCGGGAGTGTGTGGTAGGGTTCGCTAAGGCTGGCACTTGCTAGTGCCATGATTATCACTTATGTACCACTAGCTTCGGCCTTCGTTAATGTCATGGCCATATTTATGACTTGTTTAGGTTTTTCTCAATTGTATGAGATTTCATGTTAGCATTCATGCTTAACTTTCATGCAGTGCATTCACAACATTTTCAAGAGATTCAGCTACGGATGTTTTCAACTTGGGATAATGCTTAAAGCGACTCTGCAATTAGATGGTATGCATCTAATTAGTTTTTTTTATTCAGATATGGCATAGCCTATTCTGAATGTTCGTAATTTTGTATAATCAACATGTTCTGATGAATACAAAATGTTTATATGGATGCACATGAAATAACGAGGGTTTAGCTAGGTAAACCCCTGAAATTTAAAGTGCATAAACATGTAAAGAGCTACAGAGCTTATTTAGCCCTGAACTAAATATGTATTCTCAATTCTCTTGTAGAATACAATAGAAATAGGTATTTATAATTCTGATGTCGGGTCGGAAATTTAATACATATTTATTTCATGCTTTTGCAGCTAGGCGAAAAACAATATTACAATTTTCTCCTTTGTTAAAATCCACCATCAACATCATGTTAGTGGGACATGATGTTGTGCGACCACTATTCCCTTCACTCCATCAACTGCCGACACGACTTTATACTTTCTCTTCGTGGGTGTATTGTTACACAACACATGTTGTAGGCCTCCAGACCAAAACCCTAGTGAATTTCCCCCCTTGTGACATAATTGATTTCTCGAGCATGGTTGAGTCTACTTTGTAGACGTGTATTAATCATTCAGTCGTTGATCTAGCTAGACTGCTAGACTTAGCATATTGATGAGTCTAGCATGTTGATACATTGATGGATGAAGCATAAGTTGTATGCTGAAACAAGCAGTGATGCTTGATGGATCATAGACGTAGAGAATCTAATTGATGTTACAATGGTAGTTGTGTCGTGTCATCATGACATCCGAGGAGCAATGATACTCGAATGATGCTTGTCGTTCGAGCTTTAAGTCGCACGAGCGCTAGGTCGTGCGAGCACCAAGTCGAGTGAGTGCTCGCAATTGTGAAATATTTAGTTACGTCAGAGTAAGACAAAATTGAGTTTATTTTAAATACTGGTAGCGAGGCCAATTAAACCTTAATATGACATATGAACAAATACCATATGAACCAATCGTAGATAGACCAATGGTAGATGAGTGACTAGTGGAGAGGCCATCTAGAGAAGGGAGAATCCCAGAGAAGGAGGACCGGTCAAAGGTAGGTCCAATTATGGATTAAGCACGAATTTGGTAGTCATTATGACTATGCTTTGCATACCATGTCGTCTCTATATAGCTCTGCGGAGCTATGTATGGTCTTTGAAGAAGGAGAGTTTAGGCTTTGATAAAAAGAGCGTAGGAGTTTCAATGTAAAGAGGAAACCCTAAAATAAAATAGAATAATATTTTTTTTTTTGAGAAAAATATGGGAGTGGGGATCGGCCGTCCGGCCGGTTGACGCCGGTCCCACAATCTCCCTATTTTTCTTATTATTTTATTTTTTTCTCTTATTTGCTCTTTAAAGATATGCTCTTCGAAGCATTGCTTTGAAGAACATTATTGTTATTTACACTCATGGGTCTTAGATTTTTATGAAAATTTCATACATGATGTCCTTTAGTAAAAACGCTATAGATTATTCATATGATGTCTGTTTTTGATTATCAACCCCAATTTGGAATTGGAAAATTGCTGGCTACATCCCCTTCAGATGAAATTCTAACAGTTTTCAGTTTGTAGTTCATCTAGGTTTTATATTGTATCTCTTAGAACGTTACTCGGAATAAGATACCCTTTTAATATGTTGTAGTGGACAAATAAGGGAACGTATGTTGTTTAGAATATTTTGCCCCATTCCACACTCATTGTCACGTTTTTGCCAGGTGATATGTCAATGTGTCAGAAACCAATATTAAGGTTTCGTTGTATTTCGACCAATATTTGGATTTTAATGCGACCAATATTGAAATTGTGTATTGTTGAAGCTCGACCAATCATTATTAGAGCTACAATTTTGTATTTGGCACGACGACAACTTAGTGCATGCATGAAGATGTGATGTTTCGACTTAGTGCATTCGTGCGCAACTTGTTATGCATTATGATCAATCAAAGTTATTCAATTATAGTTTGAACCTTGATGTAAAATTCACTTTAAATATTCAACCAGGCAATATAAAAAGTAATTAAGTTACTCTATACTAGTATGTAATCTATCTAGGAGCATTTACATCCACTCAGGAACAAATAGGTGTTTTGGATGCTTATTCTGTATAGCTAGAGATCATCTGGGAAAGAATTATAATCATCACCAGTGATACTTTGAGGACAAAGATGCTCTATACTAGTGATTAATTCATCTAGGAGCTGCTATATCATTGTAGAGGAGTAAGCACTGAGTTGCACAGTACTAGTGTTGTATGTGGAATATTGAGAGCTCAGTCGGGTGAGGAACTAATATCATAGGTATATTTTTAGAGAGAGTACAGGATCATTGTGAGATGCCTGTAGTGATCGTTCGATATTTTTAATTGTCTTGCGGAATACAAAGTATGAATGTTATGCTTTTGATGCCGGGTCAATAGCATAAAAAAAATATATATTATTTCTTTGATTCTACTGCTGGGTAGAGACGATTTTACTATTTTATCCTTTGTTAAAAATCCACCATTTACACCCATCAAATGAAACTCATGAGAGACTTGCATAACTTATCTAAAGGTAACATCTCAATAAAAGAATACTTCTCAAAAGCTAAAATTTTGTTCAATTCTCTTAAAGCTTCAGGTCTCAAAACAGTGTTGATGACGTGCAAATCTGTACTCGCTGGACTCAACCAAGCTTATGATTCTATAGTAACAACCATCATCACAGCAGAAGCAATACAAATGGATACTTTTTATGCGCACTTGCTCACATTTTATATGTGTCTGGAGCATAAATTAGCTTTAATTCAACAGCCTTTGGCTAATATTGCTGCCACAAACAGACCACTCAATTCACAAATATTTGATCCAAGGAGAGGTCTCCTACAATTTTAACAAAACCACCAGCCTCGACAGCCTTTCAATCCAAGAAACCAACGAGATCAAGGTCCATGTCAAATCTGTGGTAAAAGAGGCCACATTGCAAGATGTTGCTGGTTTCGACATGAGAAAGATAATGAACATCCACGACCAAACAAGTAAGGGTGGCAATGGATATCTGTAATATCCGTAATCCGGCTAAATCTGCATCCGTAATATAATAAATTATCCATATTTTTTTATTCGGATACGAATATCCAAATTCTTTATCCAAAAGTACAAGGTTTTGGACACGGATATGGATATAAAGGTATTCGCATCCAAAAAATTATACAAATATATATATATTATATGTGATAATTCATCTTCTGTATTTAAATTGTTATTTCCTTAACCTATTTCAAATACTAATGAATATTTTTAAAGAAGTTATATTATTTTTACCTTTATTTTATATATTTATCAACATATTTGATTTTTATGCAATAAGAATGAAACAATTTAGTTAATTATTTTTTTATATTTTTATATCGGATATTATCCGATATCTGGAAGAAGAAAAAAATTGGCTATGGATACGGAATGGAAATGCTGATATCCGTTTGGATACGGATCAGATACGGATAACTTGATAGAATTCCGGATACGAATACATATAATGTGGTATCCATATCCAAATGTAACCATTGCCACCCTTACAGACAAGCAAGTTGCATATCTTGATTTACCTGGTGGTCCTGCTGATAGAAATTGGGTCACTGACTCTGGTGTTACCCACCATATGATAGCTGATCTTAACAAACTTAGTTTTAGCAACGAATATGAAGGTACATAAGGTGTACATGTGGGCAATGATAATGCTCTTTCCATATCCAATATTGGTAAATGGTCATTCACACACAATAATAAAGAGTTTCTTCTTAATGACATTTTCCATGTTCCTGCCATCAAAGCTCTTATTTGTATCTAAACTCTGTAAAGACAATAATGTTTGGTTTGAATTTCATTCAAATTACTTTGTTTTGAAGGATCTGCGCACAAGGAAAGTTCTATTGCAAGGCAATAATAAGAGTGAGCTATACGTGCTTGATGATGTTCGAGAGATAAAGACTATGAACCCAAAAGCTTACATATCTACTTAAGTTTCTCTTTGATCAGCGGCTCGGCAATCCCATATTGCGCACAATCTCTCAGATTATCAAGAGTTATTCTCTACATGTTGCAAATAAATCATTTACCTTTTGTCATTCATGCCATCTTACCAAGAGCAGAAAACTCCTTTTCCCTTCCAGCAGTACAATAATTAACAAACCTCTTAGTTTGGTTGTCTCAGATTTTTGGGTATCACCCAATTTTTCAAGAAATGGATTTTATTACTACCTTCTTTTATTAGATGTGTATTCTCATTATACTTACCCACTTGTTAGAAAATCTGATGTTTTACATGTTTTCATTCACTTCAAAAACCAAGTTGAGAACCTAACATATTACAAAATCAAAGTATTTCAATATGACAATGGGGGTGAATATCAAAAATTCACATCTTACCTAAATGATAATGGCATTGTTCACAGATTCTCATTCCCTAATACTTTTGCCCAAAATAGTATTGTTGAACGCAGAATTCGTCATATCAATGAATCAGGTCTGGGTCTTTTGTTTCGTGCCTCAATGCTCACTTCATACTGGTCTGAAGCTTTCACCACAACTTGTTTTCTTATCAATAGGTGACCATCCTCTAAAACTCAAATTAAAACTCCTTTAGAGTTGTTATTGAATAAACTACCAGATTTCTCTTTTCTTAGAGTCATTGGGTGTTTATGCTACCCAAATCTTATAACCTACAACTCCAACAAACTCCAACCTAGGTCCCTTCCTTGTGTTTTTATTGGTTAAAGTGGCGCACACAAGGGTTATCTGTGTTATCATCTACCAACATAAGATTATATATATCTCGACATGTCAGGTTCGAGGAAAGTACATTCCCTTTCGAAGCCAAGCAAGCAACTTCACCTGTGCGTAACATTCTAAGGTATGTACTTCTACCAAAATCTTATAGAAACCTCCTTTCACTAGAAATCAGGTTGTACCTCTCAGCCTTTACCTCAACCAGTAGCAGAGCAAGTTGTTGTTGAATTGAACTCTCCTTCTTTAGCACAACAACAAATCATCACTTCTCCAATAACTGCAGTTCAACCTGACTTGTCAGAAACACCAAGTACAGTTCAGAATGTGCCACATCAAACACAACAACATAACTATCCAATGGTTACTCGAGCAAAAAGGGGTATAACCAAGCCTGTCAAATGACTTTGTCTCACAACAACCAAACATCCATTGGAAATTACAGATTTGATGGCTCCAACTTGCTACAACAAAGCTCGTGATTATCCAAAGTGGCGCAAGTCTATGGATGAGAAGTACAATACTCATATAAAAAATAGAACATGGTCTTTGGCTCATTATGTTCAAGGTATGAATGTGGTTGGCTCAAAATGAGTTTTTAGAGTAAAGAAGAGGTCAGATGGAACTGTGAATCGATATAAATCAAGGTTGGTAGTAAAGGATTTTCACCAAAAAGAAGGTGTCAATTATGGAGAAACATATAGCCCAGTAGTTCAAGCCTAGTACAATAAGACTATTACTTTCTATTGCAACTATGTGAAACTGGCCATCGAGTCAACTAGATATGCAAAATGCATTTTTGCATTGAACACTAGATGAAGAATTCTACATGACGCAACCTGCTGGGTACACAAATCATGATTTCCCAAACCATGTGTACAAGCTGCATAAAACACTTTACGGTTTAAAACAAACACCTAGAGTATGGTATTCTCGGCTAAGTGCACATTTAACTGAGTTGAGTTTTAAAGATCAATAGTTGATAGCTCTCTATTATTGAAAATTACTCCTTCATACACTCTCTATTTGTTGATATATGTGGACGATATTATAGTTACAGGGTCCAATCTGAATTTTGTAAATGAACTAATAAGTGATTTGAGTTTGGCTTTTGCAGTCAAGGATATGGGTAATCTAACTTACTTCCTGGGTATTGAAGTTGTTAAAGAAGGGAGGTCTCTTATTCTTATCCAGCAGAAGTATATAACAGATCTACTTCTACGAACCAAGATGGATGTAGTAAAGCATGTCACCACGCCACTTGCAACTAACATGAAACTGATGAAACAAGGTACAATAAAATTCGGTGACCCAACTCTTTATCGTAGTGTTGTTGGTGCATTATAGTATCTGCATCTTATACGCCCAGATATTTCAGTGGATAAGGCATGTCAATACATGCATGAACCCTACACTGAACATTGGGATCTGGTAAAACGAATTCTTCGCTATCTGAAGCATACAATCACTTATTGTTTACAAATAAGGCAGACAAGTGATTTCTCTTTACAAGCATATTCAGATGCTGACTGGGCTGGCAGTTTGGATGATAGGCGTTCCATAAATGGCTATTGTGTTTACTTTGGAGGTAATTTGGTGTCATGGAGTGCTAGGAAGCAGAAAACAGTTTCTCGTTCAAGCACAAAGGCAGAATATAAGGGGATTGCAATAGCTACTTTAGAAGTTATTTGGATGTAATCATTGCTGAAGGAATTAGGAATCATCATTGCACCAGCTATACTTTAGTGTGATAACTTGGGAGCAACCTACTTAACATCAAATCTTGTTTTCCACGCCAGGATGAAACATATTGAGATAAACTACCACTTTGTCAAGGAAAGAATAGCAAGCAAGGAGTTGCGGGTACAATTTATATCTTCCAAGAATCAACTAGCGGATATATTCACCAAGGATTTGTCAGGACAAAGGTTCCAACTACTAAGAAGCAAGTTAAACATTCACCACCTCCAATTTAATTCGAGGGGAAGTGTCAACACAATCAACTCAAAGAGTAATTCTCGGCTGAATGAATCTTCAACAAATCCTAAATTATATCTAACTTATCTAATCCTAATCTTTTGGTTTCTATTTCACAGTTTTAAATAAACACCAATTGTGACAACCATTGAAAACATTCTTTGTAATCTTTTTGCTATATAAAGAGAGTAGCCCTGAGTTAATAAATTAAGTGTTGGAAACTCAAAATCATCTTAATCAATTGTCTTCAGTAGCCGAACATTACACACTAGAAGTAGCATGATGCATTTTTCTGTATCTGCAATCCCATGTCAGTCCTTACCGCCAACCAAATTGTGGTACAGATTTCTCTGACCAATAAGAGTATGTGACAAGAACACCCCACAAAGGTACTTTGTTAAAAAATACATCAAAAGATTTGCTTTACATATCTAATATCTGAAATGAACTTCCATTAGCGAATGCTGGATTCGTGCTCGTAATTTTTTTAATTCTTTTAATTCTTTTTTACATAACGACATGTTATATTCAAGAGTCACAACACGGACCACCACCCATCATTTCTTAATGACAGTAGTAACCGAATTATATAAACACATGATACTGCAAGGACAAGGACTTAGTCAAGCCAGCACCTCTCGAGGATGCGCAAGTCTCCTGCAACTAGGAAAATGTAAATCTACTTGGTCGAGGAAACTGAGATCAGCAACACAAGTACATTCCTAAAGGTAGGCATTCGTCTGTAGGGTTTCTTTTGTGGGCATGACACACCTTAACTCAGTCGTAGCTCCATGTCTGGATTTGTATTTAGGTCCATTTGGATTGCTAGTCTAGACACTTTTCCCGTCCGACCAAGGAAAGACTTTAACTTCCCCCCTTTTTGAGTGAAACCATAGGGGATTCGGGATGGCCTAAAACTAAAACAGGTGGCTATACTTTAGCTTAAAAAGTTGGCGAAATTTCAGTTTAATCATATTTTAGGTGGTCCCAAATCAGTTTGCTCCACTGATAAAAGGAAAAGCTTAATTTGGTCCATATTTATTTAAAAATATTAAAATATTCAAAGTACCATTTTATCTCTTATTTTTTTCTATTTTTTATTTTCACTCTACTAATTTCTCTCTCTTCTTAACATAAAAAATAATAATTAAAAATTAAATATCCCTCAAAATATAAGTTGAAAATTAATAAATTTCATAATTTCGAAAAGGTCGACGAGATTTACAGAACGAGTACCCATTGTACTATGTTTCGAAACTTTAATTATTTTTTTCAATATAATGGTAGTTCATATCCAAGAATGAGAGTATGGTAGTTTATTCTAGTTATAACAGTTCATTTTATAGAATAAACTCGTATATGATAGTTAATTCTAGCGGTTTATTTTGTAGAATGAACTCGAAATAGTAGTTCATTTTGGAAAATGAAGTCGTAATGGTAGTTCATATTATAGAATGAACTCATGATAGATGTTCATATTATAGAATGAACTCATAATGATAGTTCATATTGTAGGAATTTTTGAGAATCCAAGAGAAGGTCACGGCGAGACGAGACGTTTATCATTACGATAGGTGTCAAGTGGAAATCATTTTGTAAATGAACTCGTAATTGATGATAGTTAAATATGTTAGTTCATATTGTAGAATGAACTTGTAATATATGTTCATTATGGTAGTTAGTATTATAAAATGAACTCGTAAATGGTAGTTCATTCTGGAAGTTCATTTTGTAGAATGAAGTCGTAATGGTAGTTCATTCTGTAGAATGAAATGGCAAAGTTAGTTCAATAGAATGCTAAATTATTTTATCACTTCATTCTAGGCAGTTCATTTTAGCATGTAATGGTAGTTCATTCATTCTATAAAATGAACTCGCAAAGTTAGTTCATTACAATGGTAGTTCATTCTAGCAGTTCATTTTGTAGAATGATCGCATAATGGTATTTGAGTAGGTAAAATGAACTCGCAAAATTAATTCATTACGATGGTAGTCAATTCTAGCAGTTCATTTTGTAGAATAAACTCTTAATGATAGTTCATTTTATAATTTATTTTTAGCTAAACAATAACATAAATATTAAAAGCTTCAAAAAATAGTGAAAATGGTATTCATTCTGTAAATCTCGTCGAGAACTTTCGAAATATATATAAAAAATTAAATTTTAACTCGTGGTTTAAGAGATATTTAATTTTAAATTTTTATTTATTTATTTTTAAAATAGAAAAAATATAAGAAAAAATCTAACGTATTCCTAAAAAAAATAACATATGGATAACGTTCACCTTAAAACCAAAAAATAATTTTTAGACCAAATCAATAATATATTTAAAAATACAAAATATTAAGTAACTTAACTAAATCAACTGACCATACTGATATAATATATTTTACATTTGAACCAACGGATAGTTTCTAAAAAAAGAATTTCTCAATTCCCCCAAGTCTTAGGTGGTGGCTAGGTGTGTTTTGAAACTTTTGATAACGTAATCTTGGTCCAAATAGAAATCCCACTTCAAACAATGGCAATTCTGTAATATAAGAAACCAAATAATCTCTTTATGTCTAAACTTACTCACTGAACTGTAAACACTGAAATACCAGATCTTCATTCCCCACCCTAATAAATACTGCGATTGACCAAAAAGACAAGAAACCCTTCAATCATCTCAGTCCTTTCGTTCACTTCCCCCCACCCCCCTCTCTCTCTTTAAAACAGAGTCTAATCTCATCACTCAGTCACAGAAGAAATCAACAGATTAAAATCTTCACTCAACCTTCCCTATTCATGATGATTACACCTCTTCAAACCCTCTCCTTCCCCCCTGCTATTTAATCCCTCTCTCTTCCTTCCCAAATCCATAAAACCCCCAATTTCTATTACTAAAAATCTAACCAAGAAACGAATATCTAAGTATGGGTTGCTGTTTTAGCAGAAATCACGAAGTTTCTGAACAGAACCCACCTCCTAAACTTATACCATCAGGCATTTCTCGTCTTTCACCACCAATTGCACCTCAACTTGAAGAAGAAACAGTAAAAGAAGTCCTTTCTGAAACTCCTTCTCAAAAAAGACCTTCTTCTACTAAACTAAAAGAACAAAAACAAAACCCAACCATTTTACCTTCATTTCCTAAAAGTGAAGTCTCAGAAGAAGAAGAGAAAAAGATTGAGAACAAACAAGTTCCCTATTATATGACAACACCAACAACAACACAAGAAGTATCAGTCTCAGAAGTTTCAGAGATCTGTAGTTTAAGTGAAAGCTATTCAACAACTACACTTACTAAAGAAGATATTGAAGAAGGCGAAGTACGTCAACAACAAAGAATTGAAAGATCTCCATCAAAAATTCCACAAAGAAGAAGATCATCAAACAATAAAAACTCAATTAATGATTATCAACATGGCATTTCAGGAATTGATTATCATCATAATAGAGAAAGAAGATCTCCTGTAAGAAGATCATCAGAACAACCATCGCCGAATCGAAGAAATGAGAACAACAATGGTTTCAAGTTCGGGTCAAATAATACAGATATAGGAAGAAGGCAACGGATCTATACAGCAAATAATAACAATAATAATAACAGAAGTCGGAGAGATCCAGGGGAGAGTTCAGGTAGAAGGTCTAGGTCTCCATCAGTAACACGTAATAATACTAATGAAGTAATGGGGCAGAATAAGTCGGGTATGGGTCGAAGTCCATCGGAAAGAAAAGCTGGAAGATCTCCTGCTCGTATTCCACCAATGGCGTCAGAGAATAGTTCGAAATCAGAAACAAGTAAAGAAGATGTTGAAGGAAATGGTAACGAATCTCTTGAAACCCCTCTTGTTTCATTAGAATGCTTCATTTTTCTGTAATCACCGGGAAAAATGGTGGGTTTTTTAGTTAGAATCTTCAATAGAGGTTGAGGACGTTGACCGGCTTCTTTGTACCGGTAAAGCATGAAATGTAGCCGTTATTTTTGTTTTTTTCTAGCTTTTTGTCCTTTTTTGTAAATAATCCAACGGGCTGAAGAACAAAAAAGAAATACTAGGCAGACTACGAATGATTTCTGTTACTTTTCATGGTTCTAACAGCAAGAATGAGTTTTAGAGGAATGAAAAACAAAGAAGAAAATGTTGGTTGGGTTGTGAAGATGACAACATAATTTTCTTTTTCTCGTGATCAGTCTCAGATGAGTTAAGTTAGTATTTCTTTTATTGTTCACGATTCACAGTAAAAGACCTAATCAGTTAACAGTTTTACTAATTTTAAGTTTGTTTTTTAATGGTTGTGTATTAACAATTGTCAGATTTATGGTACTTCTATAATTGTATAATTTTGTGTTTTTACATTACCTTTGTCTTTGTCCTTCTTGTCTATGAATCAAACACTAATTACTGTTTGTTTGTCATTAAATTGATCACATCATCGTAATATATTTTCATTGACTCTTGGTCGGTTTTGCCCTCACTTTATGCATATCCATTATCCAATGCCCCCATGTTACTACTAATAACTGCATGTCTGTATTATCCAATTTGGTGACCCCCTCTGTACAAGCATCAAGTAATGTGTCAAAACTCAAGAATGTTCTTGCGATTCATGTTTTTGGATGATTGCTGAATTCGTAGCTGGATGAATTTCCCCACATGGTCTAGACTAGAGAAAAGCTGATCTTATGAACTCGTTCACATTGTGGTAGAGTTGAGTTTGTTCATTTTGCTTGTGCAACTGGGATTCAACTATGTCCTAACAATTAGGAATTGAGACTTTATACCTCCTTGTTCTCAAAAGCACTGAATCTAGCTCCTTTGATTGTTAAAAATTTAAGTCAATAACTTCTTTTCATTAGCATTGGATTGTTACATAGGCTTTTCCTCTAAAAAAAATAATTAGACAGAGTGATTCACTCTAGGGCTAATTTTTATGATCCTCCGATTCAACTTTCAAGTTAAAAAAGCGTCCCCATAGGAATTAAATTAAGCAGGTGTTCAAGGGGTTATTTGTATTAAATATGAGCCATCAGATTTGATTTTATGAGTTAAAATCTAATGGCTCGTCTATTTGTGCCCAACGATTAGACGCATCAAACGAACCATCAAATATTTTTTTATAAGTTAAATATTTGCGTCAGACCATTAGGCGCATCAAGCTTGAATTATCATAATGGTTAGAACTTGATTCAAGCTGACGTATCTTGAAGTTGAAAGTTAAATTTGATTGTACATAGGGTTAGTCTAAGTGTAGCACTTATACACAATGATGAAGTAATTACTCGTTAGAGGATGTGAATGCTTATCGATACATGACAGTAAAAAGTGAACGCAATCTATGATCACAACACATATACCAGTCCTTCTAGTATGGAGCTTGTGTGCATACTTCAAGTATAAATCCCTTCCTATATAGATGGCACCTTATCATAAAATTGTTTTAAAAAGTTGACTCTTTTTGAACCGAAGAAGTGGTGAAAAACTGACTAGATGTCATCACATGGGAAGGGATTCATGCGTTAAAACGCATGAAAACGGATCTCATATAATATATTTTTGTTGCAAACAAACCTACAGTACCAAAAGATTAATATAGATAAAACTCTAGAACTTTTAAACGTACTTAAAATAGAAGTCCCTTCCTTCTTTCACCATTCCACACAATTTCACAATTCACGCCTTCATTCCTGCCTCTATACATGGTTCTTTTTTGTCGGCTCTAAGAGCATCCACAGTGGGGCGAGTAAAACCTGGACTAAACCCAAATATATTCTTTGGTCCGCCCAAAACCAATCACTACGGGGGGACTATATTTGGGTTATAGTTCATACTTTTTACTGTTTGGGATCAAAAGTGATCCGAAAGCTGGACCAAATTCGAATTTGGTGGAGCATGAAGGTAGCAGTGCGTTTCGTGACAGGCGTGAAGTTTGCGTTGAAAACGGCTCTTCTGCTCAAAAACAAAATGTTCCAAATGTTCCTGGAAATTATTGCTCCCGTTGGGCCATTTGTATCTATATGCATTAGGATCCCGATTCATGGATCTCTCGGTTCGAGAAATAAGAGGATCGAACCATTTCTTCTGACTCTTTTTCAAATTCGATAAATGTTGGTTGATCGTATATTTCATTATAGTTCTATGATTCAGAGTATCATTTCCTATTTGATCCCTTTGAATTCCATAAAAGAATCGATTCGATACATTTCTTATGTACCCATAGGTGCTATATTGGATTTGAATCAGATTTCGGATCGTGCCAGGCGTAAAGGTAGCAGTGCGTCTCATGAATCAGACGCAACTCAAAATTACGCCTGTGTAGGCGTTCACATAAGCGCACGCCCATTGGACGCACACTTCGCGTGCGCTTGGTGCTACGGCGTTAACGAAACTTACGCCCGACGTAGGCATTAACTGAACGTACGTCTGATGTAGGCATTAACGAAACTTACGCCCGACTAGGCATTAACTAAATGTACGCCCGACGTAGGCGTTAACTAAATGTACGCCTGTGTATGGGTGTTCACCAATTTTACGCCTGTGTGTGGGGTATGTGTGGGGAGGTTGTGTACATGACCGTCTCTTGTAATATTTATCGTTGAGATTCTGACCGTTGTAACGACTATCTTTTTGTATTACCTATATATATACATATAAATTGGTTGAGCCTTTCATCTACTACTAATCCATTTTATTTGATTGTGTACAAGAAAAAATTCCCTAGTTTCATATATTTGTCTTTCAAACCAGTTAGAATTATGGCACCAAACCACGAGGTTCAAATTTTTCTACATTTGAAGATGTAACGATGTGTAAAATTCATTTATCAATATCTCAAGATTCTAGTGTTGGATCCAATCAATCAGAAGAAAAATTATGGTCACGCATCTTAGTTGGGATGAAAGAATCCATACCTACAATGCCGGAGCGCACTTGGACCTTCATTCAGAAACAATTTCAGAAAATAAGTAAATATGTGGCGCTTTACTCTGCAAAAGAGGCGGAAGTGGAACGTGAACACCATACTGGATGGGTCCCCGAAACAAAGGTAAGTACTCGTTTAATTTTTATCCGTAAATAATTATTTTGAATCGTATGTTGTCCACTAAACTTTTTTTAAAATAATAACAGATTGAAGAAGTAAGGAAGCTAATGGTGGCAAAAAATTTAAGCATAAAGAGGCTACGCAATTATGTTAGAAAATATCAAATATTCACGATGATTGACAATTGTTTTTGATTCATCACAAGCTGAGGAAGAATCTGAGAGTGGCGAGGAAGACTGGGAAAGACAGGAAACAAGTCAAGACCATTCCAGTGGAAATGAAGAAATAAGAGATATACCTAACACATATAACCATCGTATGGGAAAAAAAGAGACGAAACGACTGAAGAAAACATGGAGAGCAAAATCCAGCGGCCAAGAGGAAATGATGGAAATAATTATTAAAGAGCAACAAAGCTTCAATACAATTTACAGAGAACAAACAAAAATGAAGATGGCGCAGAGAGAATTCGCCTTTGCAGCAAAACTAATTGAGTCTTCGGCAAAGTTTGCGGCAAAACAAGCTAGGAAAGAAAAACTTGACGCAAAGAAAAAAGTAGACGACGAGTTTCGCATAATGATGATGGATGTCTCCGGTTGGATGCCGTAACAAAAGAGTACATCGAACTTAGAAAGGCAGACATTTTGCAGAGAAGAAGAAGTCAAGCTTAAAGCGTTCTCGGACTAGCTGAAACCTTAATTATTATGATTATTAATGGATTGGCAGTTTTAGTTTCTACTTTTAGGATTTATATTTTAATTTCTCTGAATTGTATTAAGAGTTTAAAATTTTCAGTTTAGTATTTTAATTTCCAGTTTAGTTTTGAATTAATAGTGTTATTTTAAATGTTAATGAACTTCCAATGTACTTGTTGTTTGAATTAAAGAAAACTTTAAATTTCGAGTAATTAAGTAAGTCATATGAAAACTTAAACCAACGACTCTTTTTTTTGCATTAGGATCAACGGATATTTATATATAAAGAGATCACTGAATAATTGATGTTGGTTTTTATTAACCGATGTATTGCATATTCCAGAATGACAACACGATAAAAGACTAGACACTGTAAATATTCGCCTATCTACTTTTCTCCTATATGAGTTGACAAATGAGATTGTTTAAATTTTTAAGATTGACAAAATAAATAATTGAAACGTTGGATTCCAATGAATAGACTGTTATTATGGACCCACTAGTTTCGAAAAAAAGAGACTCGTCACTTTTTCTATATCATGCTTTAGTCGTTGCACACGGACCAAACATCTTTCATAATTAGGCGTCCACAGTCTTTCTAGGCATCCATTGAATAGACTGTTATTAATTACCCACTAGGGTGGAACAGAACATAGTCATCACTTCTTTCAATATCAGGCTTTAATATTTTATTAAAATTTGAAGAACTATTTCCATTCAAAAAAGGCCCTATATATACCCATTTCGAAACCACACCTTCCACACTTCAAATAACCTAATTGAAATATTATTTTTATCTCTCTGTTTTAGAATTATGGCTTACCATAATTTTAGTATTAATGCTGATAATTTTACCAGAGAGGAAGATTTATCAATTTGTCGAAACTTAGTATTATATTATCCAGCAAGGAGTCATGAACGTCGTATGAATGGTTCAATGAGCATGGAATGGTTAGAACATATCCATGTTATTTTCTGTAATGAAACTGCTAACCCCAATAACCGGAACAGAGCAGGCCTTTTTTTTCGATTTCAGGAAATATGAAGGGCATTATAGAATTTTCTACTTTAACCGCTAAGGTGAATGAAAGAAGAATTAGGAATGAAACTGATGACGAAGTTGTTGCGATATCTCTGGAGGAATGGAGAAGATGGAAAGGTTCAGATTTCAGGTACCAACCTCATTTCGAGATCCTAAGGGTGATGGAAAAATATAACCCTTTTGTGTTGATTGTTCTTCGAAGATGTTAAGATCGTCATCCAGGGCGTCGTACCACTCGTTGAAAAGGTTTGATTATAGGTTTTATGGGTATATCTCTTTGTAAACCCTCACGAGACGTAATTCGTCCATTGGGGCTACCTAATGGTTTAAAGGCTTGTTGCACGTGCTAAGTGCAACCGCGACTCCTACGAAAATGAGATATCTTAACATCTAGTGATGTATTGTTATTCTAAATAAATGATATTGGTTATTTATGATACTTCCGTTTATTTACTCATTACAAATAGATTGCGTCGCTGCAAGTAAAAATAACGAAAGTATATTACAATAGTTAATTAAAACCCTAATTCACTTTCGTAGGAAACACGATTACACTTAGCATGTGTAAACAAGCCTTTAAACCACCAAGCGACCCTGGTTAATGAGTTGTGTCTCGTGAGGGTTTACAAAGAGATGTACCCACAAAACCTATTATTACCAAACCTAGTCTTCATCTGAATCAACTTAAAATGTATGGTTTTTTATGAATGTAAGTAGGTCAAGAAACTTTGTCTTTAGAAACTGATAACACTCATCAAATTTAAATTATTTTCCTTTTTGTTCATTGTACTTTACTTTTGCTAGTCTCTCCTGTAACATACTAAATTTAAAATTAGTATTATGATTAAAAGTAAAGAAGATGTGAAGAGTGAAGTGAAGAAGATGTTAATTTATAGGGACCACCAAAAAAATCACGAGATAAAAGTAAATTTTTATAAAAACATATCCGTTGAGTTCCAATGATTAATCTATCTGTCACAACATAGTAAGCATATTGATAATACAAGAGCTAAAAAGTAATCCTAAACTCACTTTCGCAGGCATCGCGACTGCACTTAGTATGTGCAGCAAACCTTTAAAACCCTAGGTGCCCTTAGCGGCCGAGTGGTGTCTCAGGAGGGTTTACAAGAGATATACCCACAAAACCTATCTACATGGTTTCGAAAATGTTATTCGTCTCCAAAATCTGACCATAAGTGTTCGATCAAGTCATTTCGCAAATGAAGATGTGTATCTTTGTTGTGTTGCACGTCGGTGTTGCTCAACTCTCATTCTCGAACGTTCAGCACTATGTTGTCTCGATATATTTACCGGTGCATGGTTGCGGCGTTGATCATATTCATGTGGCCAATCACCGGGTAGACGTTCATCCTCCACTATCATAGTATGTAAAATAATAACATTTTCCATGATATATGCAAGCACATCTGGATTCCATATTCTTGCAGGTTGGTTGACAACGACAAATTGATTTTGCAGTACACTAAAGCCTCGCTCCACATCTTTTCGGCAACCCTCTTGCATTGATGGAAATTTTTATTTTTTCTGGGAATCTGGATGTTAATAGACATCACAATAGTAGCAATCTCTGGGTATATGCCATCACCAAGATAATATCCCATAACATATGGATGTTCGTTTACCACAAAGTTCACTGGTGGTGCTTTCCCATTGATAAGCTTTTTAAAAATATAAGAACAGTTCTTCACATTAATATCATTGTTTGAACCGGGCATACCGAAAAATGCATGCCAAAACAAGAGATCATATGACACCACTGCCTCCAACACAATACTTTCGCTCCCTTTGTACACAGTGTAATCCCTTGAATCCGCCGATGGACATTTATCTCATTTCCAATGCATGCAATCTACACTACCCAGCATCCCTGGAAATCCCCTATCTTTGTTCTCCTTAAGCAACAGTTCAACATCACGCTCAGTTGGTGTACTTAAATATTCTTTCTCATACAAATGCGTAATCGTCTTCTCGAACCTACGAGTTGCTTCCAAAGCAGTGGTTTTTCCAATGCTTAAGTACTCATCTATTGCATCAGCCGTACATCCATAAGCTAACATTCGTATTGTTGTTGTAACTTTCTGATAAGAGGTTAATCCAGGAACGCCACAAGCATCTTTTTTTGAACAAAATAATTATTTATAGCTACGACATCTCCCAATATACGGTTGAACAATTCTCGCCGCATTCTAAATCTTCTACGAAATACATTAGGTGGAAACATATGGTTTCTGCAAAAGTAATCTTTCCAGAGAAGTATTGCACCGGCCTCACGTTCTCTTGGTATTTGGATACGAGTATGAGTCAAGTTCATACTTGAAATGATCAATCCCAAAGTGACTGCTTGGTTATTTTGGCTCAATGCAACTAAATCTTCATCTGATGAGTACAAACTATTGTTATCATCATCACTAGAAGAAGAAGAAGAAGAAGAAGAAGAAGAAGAAGAAGAAGAAGAAGGAGGAGGAGGAGGAAGAAGAAAAGAATAAGAAGCATAATAGTCAATGTTAATCTCATAGTATGCCATTGGGTGTTGATGTTCGTAGTTTTGGTTTGTATAATTGGAGAATCGAGTGTTCAATTTATATGCATATTAAGATAAGTCTTTGAGTGTTGATATGACTACACACTCTTGGTATTTTAAAAATTAACTGAGTTGAGGCAAGTAGGGTGAATAGACGCATCAAACATAAGAAGTGTCGGTTGAGATGACAAGACCAAGCAGATAAAAAGACAAAGCAAAAATTAAAAATCTTTTTTGAAATGACAATACAAAGCAAATATAAAAGACAAAGCAAAGATTAAAAATGTCTTTTGAGATGACAACACAAAGCAGATAAAAGACAAAGCTAAGATAAGAAAAGTCTTTTGAAATGACAATTCCAATCATATAAAAGATAAATCAAAGATAATAAATTTTTGTTCAAATGATAATACAATGCAAATGAAAGACTAACCATCCGTATCTTGATTCCCAGACGCCGATCGCGGTGGAATAAAAGGAGTCAAAGATGTTCTCGATGTGTAATTAACTGATGGCATTGTTGATGATGATCCCTGCGCCACTGTATTCCACATTTGTGGTGGCGTAGTTTGAGAAAAAGTGCCAAACCCAAGGGGTGGTTGTTGCGTACGAAAATGGGCCAGTTGTAACTCCAAATTGTTGTTGTGATTTTGTAGACCCCGTATTTCTTCATATTTTTCCATGATAAACTCCATCTTTTCCTTCGTTTCATTTAATGTAAACTTACGAAACTTTTGCGTAAAATCGGCATATTGTTGAACCAGACCATGAGCTTCGACCCGTTATAAAAAAAATCACATTCTCACGCATTTTTATGTACTCAAAAAAATAAGGTTTGATGTATACTTACGTATGATAATTTTTGTTGAGGCGGAATGGGTACATGTTCATCAGGTTCTTGGATGTTGTGTTTAATACGGTCACCATCATACCGTATGTTTCAACCTCCCAATCGACTTTGGTGGCATATTTCTGCAAGTTAGTTACATGTCGCCAATACTCAATATACAAATCATACGTAACAACATGCACTAATTCCGTTGCATCAACCAAATCGTTTTCCCTCAGCTGATTTGCTTCGTCATTGTTGAGGTTGAAAATACGAGTAGGTGGGTTCCTAGGAACGCCAAAATTATAATGGTTTTTCCTCCAACACCGTTCTCCGAGGTACACGTTATGTTGTGGAAAGAAACTAACTATCAAAAAAGAAAAGAAAATAACTATCCAAAAATCCAAGAAAATAAAGAACAGTGTTATCAAAATAAATTATCAACTCACAGTTCCTAGCCAAGAAAATATAACCCTTTTGTCTGAGAGCTCCGATGTTTTCCCTCCAACATCAGTGTCAAAGACTAAGATGGCGGAATCCCACGGTCGTCAGGTCACATCATCTACAATCAGGTGATTAAGACAAGTCATAGAGCGAACAATATCAATACTCTTCTTTCTTGTACCCTTCCAGTGAGAATTTCTAGGCCAAACTGCTTCACTATCACTCGTTGGTTTTCTTCGTCAACATATGCCCAGATATTCGTACCCCCAAAACTATTCCGTCAAGACAAACAACCAAATAAATAAATTACCAACAAATAAACATTTAAAGGAAGTATAAATAGAATTAAGAAATTTACCTCTAATATTTAGAAGGGTCCGACTAGTGAATTCTGTCCCCTGCCAGATGCGCCGAGTCCCGAATACAATTTCGCAAAAGCACCACCACCCCAGTCATAATTTTCAATTGCATTAAGATCCTCAAAAACATCTAACCATCCAATATCAATATAGTTTTTGGCATTCAAAAAGAAAAATTGTCCCAAAACATACATATAAAATGCTCTGGCCACTCTCTCAGCAAGTATGCTATTATAGTTAGCCGCAACCAACATTCATGAATCAAAATATGTGCTCAAAAATGCAATTGTAATTGCATCTGAAACCCACTGCGCAGGGATATGTTCTCTTTTACAAATTTCACTATCTTTAGTTTCTGGAAAAATATGCGCCCGGACATATTCAAATTGGTACTTGGTCGGGTCATACGGAATATCACTACCAACACCAATACTTAATCCTGTCAACATGATCCAATCAAGCGATCTGAACTCCATCTCACCAAAGGAGAATTCAAAAGTGTTCGTTGTATCCCAAAAATGCTCAACAAGATAGTCAATCAATGTATGTGACGAATCTACTACATCCATGGTCAATAAACGGTCCTATCCTTCATTTTCAATAATGTATTTAACCCTATGGCTGTGTTTTATAATACCTGCATAGGTTTGAATGACCGATTTGAGGGAACCACGATGTAAATACTTAAATTTTGAATCGGTTGAATATATAATATTTGTCGAAGCGTGACTCTGAGCATCTTCCACGACATTTTAGTTTGCTAACCCGGGAACAAAGATCATATCTTCAGTAGTAGGGTCTACTTTTGGATCCTCAACAGTTTTAGCTTTCGTGTTCCTCTTTTTTCGACCAACGAATCTCGTCGTAACATTGCTTAACATTTGTGCAAACGGTATATACAAGTTTCAAAATTAAGTTCCAAATAATTTTAAGTTCTTTTGTTTTGGAGTTTCAATTTGTGTAATTTTAGGTGTGATTTATTGGGGGTTTAATGAAATGTGATAAATTTGATGATGTTATTAGGGGTTTGTTGTATGTTTTATGAATTGGTAATAATGAAGTTGATGATTATGAGGTGTGTTAAAATTAGGGGAAATGGATTTTAGAAACATGGAGTTTTGTTGATATCTCTGTTTAAAGGAAAAGTTATATGGGGAAACCGGTGTTTTGGTAGTAAGGTTTTATCTGAACTGATCTTAAATCAAGTAAGTTTTTGTTAATTACTTTGTCTGTCGCAGACAATGAGAAACTGAAGAGTTAGAGAACCAATTGAACGCCTTTTGTGATAATCTAGATAACATTATTATTTACTATGGTTGTTATGTCAAATTTTGTTCATTCTGGCTTAATCTTTATAGAACCGTCTCACTAGGTGTTGTGGACTCATGAGTTTAATTTACGTTCATCAGTTTTTTCTGTTCGTTTTTTTTTTAAATCTAGTTAAGAGCGTATTGCTTTTCGTTATATATGGAATAAGTAAGCATGAAAAGACTTTAATGGTTTTAGCTGAATCAAAAGGAGGAGTAAGCATGAAAAGACTTTAATGGTTTTAGCTGAATCAAAAGGAGGAGTAAGCATGAAAAGACTTTAATGGTTTTAGCTGAATCAAAAGGAGGATTAATCAAATCATCAATAGCTTTAGCTTTAATTAGTTAATTTAGGTTTACAAAGAAAACATAAGAAGAGGATAATGATATAATTAATAAATAAATTAAATATCAGGTTTAAATTAGTAATTTTAATTATTTAATATTTATTTGAATAGTCAAAACGGTCCTGGATATTAAACTGTAATATTAAACTTTCTGAATACCAAACGTAACTTTGATCAAAAAGTTAGATACCAAAAATTAAATAATCATTATTTTAATTATCTTGTAATTTTCCTATGTTATAAACTATTCAACTCAATTTATTTTTTTAGTGGTTTGGAGTTGACGAGAGAGATATCCTGTATTAATAAACATGACTACTCCCCGTTATGGTATGAGAACCCTGTCTGGTGAACAGTATTACTTAACAGTTAAGCCTACTTTTCATGCCAATAATCCTTACTTAAATAGTGCTTTTCAGCTTAAATCCCCAATGGGACAAGGTCATTTTTGTAGTTTAGTCCATAGAAGAATTTAAGCGATCACACTTTTGTGTTGTGTTTGGAGTGGAAAGTGCATGGTGGCCCTAGTGAGTATCCACTATGCAGTGTGTAGAATGTGGTACTGTACGAAAGAAGAGCAACAACTTTGAACTTTAAAAGACTGTCTTACTTATATTTTCTAATCATTATTTTGTTCTTTTGGTTCAGTTGAGAGATCTTCCAAAACTACTACTGAAAGCGATTTTAGATCTTGCAGAAGAAAATATCAATTTGCAAAGTTCAGAGGAAAAGAGAGACAGAGTGGAGTGCGGACAGTGATGGGCTTAGGTACTTGCTGGGAGGTTTAAAATTCAAATAATAAAGAAGAAAGGAAAGAAAAGAAAAGAAAAGAAAAGAAAAGAAAAGAAAGAATGTTTTTAAGAAACAAGTAAAATTACACTGTCATATTCAAATCCCCCAGCCAGGTTGATCCATGTTTAAAACCTTGCTTTATTGAAAAGTTGTTTTGTTCTTATTCTGTTTTTCAAACTTGCAAATTTTATAGACCGAAATTAGTCTGCGCTTCCGGTTTTCAACTGTGTATAATGCTTCGGTCGGTCCATCATCGGGCTTTTTAATAGCCATAACAAACTATGCGCATCAGACTCAGATCCACCCGGACAAGGTCTGATGGTGGAAGACACATGAGCGTTTGTAGTGCTTGTTCACTTTCCATCCCTTCAAGATGCAACCTTTTTTCTTTTGGACAAATAGACAGCCCGTACACGCGAGATAGATATTGGATAAACAGGTTCCACGAGCTTAGGGTTCCAATCGTCTGCCGATGATACTTATTCAGTTTTGTCAAGTAACTGGTCAGGCAGGAATCTGGAGAGATTTCTCCGATTGATCATTCGTGTGTGAATGAATATTGTTGGGACAAGAACTTTTCATGACGACCTCCGGAAGGTCTTTCGACTTTATAAGTTTCTTTACTTCGTAAGTTTCTTTACTTCTTTACCCTATATTTGTTAAAAGCGGCTTGTCGCTTATAGCCATATAACTAAATGTACCAATGGGTATACTCTGGGCCTCAATCTCAGTTTTCAAATGCCAAAAGCAGAAAACACGTTCCTTCATATGTTCGAGGGCTTAAGAAAACTCACTCACCTACCGGCCCAACCTAACCCAATCCAATTTTTACTGGGTTGCACGGATGAATTGGATGCGGGTGCCTTCTTAAATATCCATTTTATTTTTGACTAGACAGCCAATTTGGTACTGTAAAATTTATCTGATGTAAACTTTTTGGCATTTACCGTTTCTTCGGATGATATGATTCACTGGTTTCAACGATGACAGCGCGAAATATGCTATCGGGTTAGCCATTCGCATCCGCTTAGATATATGGCTAAATTGGAGGTCTATTTTTTTGATGTGGATGCCATTCTAAAAAGTAAAGATAAACTTTAAACCTTAGAAATATTTGGGTACTATAACTTAATTATGTCACTTTGTTTGTATTATCTCAACACTTAAAAACATAGACAAATAGAGTTTTAATTGAACGGTGAATCGTTGATGGAATCCTCACTTCCTATTAGTTAAAATAGGCCTTTTGTGATACGGCAGTTCTAGTGAAGACATTTGGTAAAATTTTATTAGTGTAAATATTTTTGGATAAAGGAAACCAACTTTTGGATTGATTGTTATGTTTAAAAATTATCAATCAGTAACACTTCCTTTACACTCCATACTTAATTATATCGGATAAACGTCACCTGCAATGGGTGCAAAATATTTCAAATTGACGATATATATTTAATCATATTTAATAATGTTAACTACTTTTAATTATTTTTAATAATTACCTGCATCAACTGTGGAGTCTCCAAACACGATAAGTCCAAGAATTTTATTTTGTCATGTGATCTACGAAACTGAAAATACAAATATGTTAAGAACACATAGTAGTAGAGTATATTGGATTGACATTGCTTAATGCTCTA
Source organism: Papaver californicum (assembly GCA_023531435.1). Taxonomy (NCBI): domain Eukaryota; kingdom Viridiplantae; phylum Streptophyta; class Magnoliopsida; order Ranunculales; family Papaveraceae; genus Papaver; species Papaver californicum. The sequence goes on along the minus strand of JAJJMC010027962.1, from coordinate 4,685,444 downwards.
TTAATTGAGCTTATTAGAATCGACTAAAGTCGATCCGTTATATAAGAAAAATCCAAATTTTGCCCTTTTGTGAAAACTGAAAAATAATACTTATTTTTGATCGATAAAGTGAAAAGTAACAGCACTACAAGGAAACTAAGGTCACAAGTCATCACCGTTGTTCTATATTTTTGTTCATTGATTGAAGTGAGACCTCCATTGTGACCAAAGTAGTTAATATCATGTATCTGTCTCGTATCGGCGAGGTGCGATACACCTAGAAAAATGATTATATCGGATTTTATTGACGATACACAATTAATTTTGTAACTTTATAATTTATAGGTAGATGTGCATTATGTTAATCAAAGCTTTAATGAAAGGAATTTATAATGTAAAAATATCAATTAAACTAGTTTCACTTGATAACCTAACATCCCCAAACATAGAATTTGTATGGAAATAAATATTTTTTTAAAGACAAAAAAATATATTGTTAATGATTGCACTTGTATCCTTACCGATATTATCGGACGATACACTGATATAATCGGGATATTCATGAATAGATGGTATTTTACATACCGTCCAGGTTAAAAGCCGATATACAATAAGCTCTGATATTATCGGCTGGTACAACCGATATTAACTATATTGACTATGACTCTACGTGAAGAAGCTTTTAGTGCATTATAGTAGATGGTTTATTGGATTGGAGTTTGTTGATTGTAATGTCATGTCATACATTTTTAATTAAATAAATTTAGGGGTAAATTACAGCGAGACCGCCACCAAAAGAGATAGTTGGTTAACTATGAAAAACTATCTCTTGAACAATCTCTGCCGGATGACTCTATCTCTTGTCAAAGAATTATATTGGTCAAATTAGCTTCATATTGTGATAATACTCAAAAACAGGTACATAATCTTAGGAAAATGATAAAATTATGCTAATGTCTTTATTATGTGTATTACAGTATACGAAAACTATCAATTTTCATCAACAATTTATTATGAAGAAAAGGGCTTGGTTGGAGACAATAACAAAAAAAAACGGACAACTACAATTTTCATCATTTGTTTCATTTTAAATGTACTTTTTATTTGCACGAGCTGACATTAATCTTGAAATAATTTATGTCGGAACTCTGACTCTATCTCTTACCAAAGAGCTATATTCAATTAAGTTTGTCTTATATTCTGGTGATACTCAAAGACGGATACAAAGAGGTTGGGCCATATATATTCGGTTAATTTTGTCTTAATGAAATTAGAAGAGCTTGGTTGGAAGGTATAACAAAGAGGTACGAACAACTACCACTTTTAAATAATAAAGCATTCAAAATAGTACGGGCAACTATGCCCAGTTGATGCGTGTCGTATGTGCAACAAATTACTTCAGATGTTTCCCACTAAACTAATAAGTAGTATAGTAGTAGTAGTAGTAGTAGTAGTAGTAGTAGTAGTAGTAGTAGTTGTAGCAGTAAGGATCGTTCCTACGAGGAGCTGTGAATTGTTATTTGTTTTTAACTTCTTATGTAACCAAGGGGGATTGTAAAATTACTAAACTAAATCAAAACAGAAGTAAATAAAGATTATCAGAGGAGAGAAAATAATGGTCAGAGGTTTCATCTTCCATCACCAAACTTGCTCGTCAATCGACTCGTGTTAACTTTCAATCCTTCTCATATCAATAACCCTAAATCATCCTATTGTAGGTCTACTCCGGCAAAACTCCTTGTATCATCAAAGCCGCAAGAGCCACTCTTTGAATCATTCCCAATGAATAACTTGGCGCAAGAGCCACAAGTTTAACCCAATGAAAGCAATGGTCTTTGTGAGTTGAGATTATTCTAAGCAATCTGACGGAAAAGATTTAACGTAGGTTAAGCTTCTACATGCAATTACGTGAAGATTTTGAATATAATCAGTAATAACGCCATGCTACTTGTAACTGTGTCTATCGAGTATTTTGTATCTCCAACACTAATTTAGCTTTAGATATGAACACATGACCATTCAATTTACAACTTAAACGAGCAAGTATTCAATCATGATAACGATATAAACAGTAGAACATAATCGATAAAAGATATCATCAATGTTAAAAATAAATAGTCAGATTGATTTGCATGTCTAGGATTTAGGATTACATTCCCAATAATAAATAAATAAATTATCTAATCATGATACAAGAAAGAAAAAAAAATAGTTTGGTTCTCCCCCAAAAGGGTAAACCTATAAAATAAAATTAATCTTTTTTCTTCATTCTCTATGTAAAAACCTAGGTCTAAGTATCTCCCAATAAATATTAGAAGTGTCTCTTATATAGGTACCAAATTGTAAAAATGCTCGTGATCAAAACCCGGTAGAAATAGGTTTCCCAAAACTCCGAAATATGCGAAAACAAGTCACGTCCCAAAGCTGGGCCATGAGAAAATTATAAAGGGAGATAATGGGCTCACACAGTTGAATGAATAACCCAACCCAAGAATTTATTTGTCTTGTCATTTCTACGGAAATGACACCCTCTTTTCAACTCAACCAAATTCACCCTGCTGATTAATACACAGTTTCTTGATGGCTTTCTCGGCGAGAAAAAAATATTTCTTTTGAATTTTTTCTTTTGTACAGTTTCTCTCGATGGCTCATCTCGTCACGAGATTATTTTCTTCTGAGTGTTGAAAACTTGACTCCCATATTTTCTTGCCTAAACAGGAAACTATGTTTCCTTCCCAAACTCAAAACACAACTGCCAGCAATCACCCTCAATATTAAAAACATCATTCGAATCCATCGTCATCTCGAGCAACAACATTCTCTCTATCAATTTAACACAGCCACCAATGCCATTAAATTCCCCTCTCAACTCGATCGAGGTTCTCATCACAACTTCACCATCAACTTCCATCAACTATCTTTTCTTGATCTTCTGCTCAAACTCGACTCTAACTACCAACTATAATCACAATCAATAACAAGCTCAAACAACGCCATCTTCCTTTAATCACCAGTGTAGGGTTGGAAAAATACTTCGCCACGTGTTCACATCTTAAGGCACAAATACAAGAGGGGTGAGTTCGAGTCAAGTATTGAAGCTATGCTTAGCTAACTTAGGGATCTCCGTCTACTTACTTAGACCATGACACGTGGAAAGCACCAACTGAGGATCAACGACCAAGTTTGAATGGGTAGTTGGACATTAAATGCGCAGTCATATTAACAGTATTTTATTTGTTGGGACATGTGGTGAATTACTATTGGACGGGGAACAAAGATGCAGCGACAACTATGGTGAAGGTATTGACAAATGTTCCAGCGAAGTAAAGCTCAAACGAAGATGGATTGTCTTCCAAGAAAGCTTTAGCGAAGAAGTCACCTTCAAAGATACCTGCGAAGTATTATGAGTTGTCATATATTATCACAATTTGTCTATAAATATGAGAGCACACAATGTAAAGAGGGTTGAATTTTTGTGTAAGGCTTATTGAGAGAAAGAACTTGTGAGAGTATCACTATGGCTGAGAGTTGTAATCTTCTTCATATCATAGTGAAATCACTCCCTTGGACAAAGATTTTAACACCGAACCACGTAATTCCTTTGTGTTCTTTGTTTTGTTAATGATTGTGTGAATTTGGGCCATAAGTCTTAACTAAGACCATAGAGAGTAGCTTAAAGTAAGTATTTGGGTGTGTTGTAGGATTTCTTGCAACTATATTTTGGCTAGAAACAGGGTTGAAGGAATTTACTTTACCTTACTTGGTTCTTAAAAAAAAGTTTAGATCTATAGTCTTTAAAAGTAAGGTAAAGTAAATCTAAGGAAAAGAGGATAAAACTAGGGTTTCTGAAGTATAGAGTTGGAAATTGGACTTATATGTTTCCCCATTTAAAATTCTTTTGAGTTTACTTTAAATTTGTCTTTAATAGGATTACTTATAAATGATTTTTTCTTAAAGTTCTGAATCTTTAACGTTTTGCTTAAAAATTATGAATCTTCAATTTTTTAGGAAATTTGCGGTCAGGAATATTTTCGAAGAGAATTTTTTCAGGCATAATTTTCTGTTTGTGATGAGTCTGATTCAAAAAATTTGTTTTCATAGCAAAGGTACTTTTAACGGTTTAGTCGTTAGTAGTCAGGTCCTTTTATTCAGTTTCTTTCTTGGATCTGATGAAGCAGTCATTGGGGTATGATAAACATTTGATATTTCGAGTCAAATGTCAGATCTAGGGTTTATAAAGTTAGTTTTTTTCATAATTGTTGGATCTACATTCAATATCATGAATCGTAGGGTTAACTTTTGAAGAGCTTATTGAAGAGTACGACAAAGTCATTTTTCCTATTATGCAGGCCCTAGAAAGGAAAGGATGGTGTCAAAGACAATAGTGTTAATACCTGAAAAATGACTACCCATTGATAAGGGGAGTCACCTCTATTAGCTGGGCTTGAAGCCATGATTATCTATAGATTTGGGGACTAAGCCCAAGCTCTTATAAAAATACCCATAGAATTATAAGGATAAAAAGGGAATAAAAAAGAAGTTAAGGATATGATTAAGAATGACATTTTGGTAATATTAGGGGATTTGAGAGGATATACATTAAAAGGAGGTAAAAAGAGAAATCTATAAAAGAAATATGGATAATACTAAAAAGGATCTTTTCTACCTCTCTTTCTCTTTTTTTGGAAAATTTGGGGATAAGACTAGATCTCACACTACTCTTTTATAGTTTACTCTAAAACATTTGGTGACCACATTAGAAACCTAGTTTTTAACCCGGCGGCTCAATTCCCTCGAGCGTTTCTTTCCCATCCTGCGTCTCCCCTTTCCTCTTTTCACGCTTTACCACATCGCCTTCGCGTCCACCAGAGCCGCTTCACCCCAACAACACTCCCGAACTACATCGGCGTTCACCCTACCTTCGACAACACGACTCCTTCTTCCTTCTTCTTAGAACAACCATTATTCTTCTTTGCGTTTACTATCTAAGAAACAATACACGCATCAAACCTAAAAAAAACAACAACCTTGGAGATTTATCAGTACCTAAATAAGATTAGTTTTGATTCGAAGTGAAAGCTGGAGAGATTCATTATCAACAACCAAATCGGAGGATGCATTAACAAGCTCGATCGAACAGATAAGTTCGGGGATAAAAAACTCGGTTAAAAAGCTACTTTTTTCTGATTTTGTTACTAAGAAGGTCCCTACAACTGGCTACAGCCTCCATAGCTAAGAGGAAGGTTAAACTCTTCGAGCAAGTCTCTACCATGGGGTTATGAGAGATCAATCCTTAATTACTTGTTATCACTTATTGTAAGAGTTGAAATAGGATTTCAAAAATAATATTTTAGGGCTTTCATAAACTCAAGTTCAAAATTTCTGTCGATTAACTAATGCGATTTAATACTAGGACTTAAATTTGTAATCTTCTTTTCTTTCTAATCGTTCTAAGGAAAAAATCTTGAAAAAATTGTCACAAGATTTCAGATGTTCTTCCCAAAAATCATCGTAATTCCATTTTTTCGTTCTTCGATATCCAAATTGATTTAAGAATCTCATTCGGCATGTTTTAATACTTATTACCCATCTAACCTTTTTGAAAATGACTGAGTTGAGATTTTCAACCCATTTCGAGTCCTCTATTTGTTCTTGAAAGATTTTAATGGCTTAGATTACATTAGGTTTTACTGAAATTACACAGAGGTAAGAAGGCCTCCACCTTGATTCAAGATAACTAATTCAGAGAGTTTCCATGGTTACTGCAAAAGAATTGGAATCAGTGATGAAGAAGGCTGCTCATTATCTTTGAAGATCAATTGGGTCAAAGAAAATCGCAAGGTTATGACATACTTTCAGGAGGCACCTAGGAGCTAGTAAGGCAAGTTGTGACAACATCATATTGCTTTTTTTAATGATTTTATCAATCTCTATTACCCCAATCAGGAAGATGGTGTTGTTCGTAGTACCAGTCCTTGTTCGAAAACCCAGACTGGGATGCTGGCGCGTCATGTGTTTGTATGAATGCATGTAAGAAATCCTTGATGCGCATATCCCACTTGATCTAGAGGTTAAGCGTTTGCATCAAAAGTGAGTCCGAGGTGCTCAGTCTTGCAAGCTGAAGTTCACTTGCAATTGGCCATACACGACGGCAGAAGCAAAAAATTATTGAAAAGCTTGTGCGACTGTCGACTGCCACCAACTATATCATTTCTTTCATCTCCTGGTGTGTTGCACTAGCCCGTTCAACAGCCACTGCGTTGCTGCGATACAACCATAAACATCTGTTGGCGAATTATAATTTCAGGGGACGCATATACACTATTGTTAAATCACCTTTATCATCAATCCTCTTGCAAGCTCTAAATGTATCAGATGTTCATTGATATATGTTTGTGTTTGTAAGGTTGTGCGGAAGTTTGAATTGCAAGCTTGAAGATCAGTTAACTCAAGGGACGATCACAAGATAGTTACCTACTAGTAGCTTGGCCCCAACAATGGTGTCATCTGGAAGCTACACTGACTACTACTACCTTAAGCCATCTACTACTCATTATCACTTTGAAGTTTCAGTCGTTGTACTCATTGGGGTCTCAAGACGAGAAACTGAGCTCAAACAAGTTCCAAAGCGCTCTCCCATAGAACTCCAACCAACGATGAAGAAAGACTGCCGGGAGTGGAGCTGCATCGTAAGACATTGCACCATTGAAGAGTTAAACATCAACTTCAAGCACATCAGACTCAATTCTATAGCAATAAGCATCTTCGTGGGCTGGAAGAATTCATTGGTTCGGCCAAGAACATAGCTTAAATCGTCAATTTCGCTCGCTCAGAGCATCCATCTCGATCTAGAAGAAGCGTACCAGCAGCGAGGATGCAAGCTACCTGATAATCCAATCACGATGACAACACCATTTGATACCCTAGAAATTCGCCGTCTCATCGAGCTGAGTACCCGTCATTTTCAAACTTTTGCACGAATAGTATAACATGAAATAGTACCTAATTGATTAGCGAGTTTAGACCCTTTCAATGAATTTCACATCTATTTTGATTACAAAGTAATCCATTCGCTTCCTATCCTATCTTGAGGGGCACTGATTCAGATCACTTTACTGGTAAAACCATGTTGAAATTGCATATAAATCATTTGTAAACTCGGTACTCTTGTTAGCAAACATCTAAAATTTTAAAGACTCTACCTCATATTGAAATATATAGCTACTACTGACTGCAAATACCTGATGCACATGGTCCATTTTTTAAGGAAACTTTTTAATCCCTCCCATCTTCATATCCATAAGTCGTAAACTATTGAACTCGATTAAAAAAAACAAAGTTGCTGGTACAAATTACTTTAATTTTTGTTTCATTTTAGTACTCAGTTAACTAATATATTTAGTATCTTGTTGTATGTTCTGATCCCATTAGGTACATAATTTGTGTCTTAGTTTACTTCCGTCCTGTAGCTTTTGATACTTAGTAGTCTTTTAACTTGTTAGACTTTTAGGTGTTTATTTGATTCTCTTATATAAGTGTACCTGTTTGTTTGTTCTTTTATTGCAGTAACCCATGTTTGAATTTGAATTTGTAAGTGCTAATGTGTCCGTCTTTGCCACTATAGCATTCATTATTTTTCTGTGGTTGGTGAATTTTTCTTTGTGTTTATAATAATAATATAAGTAAGATTTGACGCTGCTTGCCGAGACTTATGCAACTTGAGTGACTGAAAATATTTGTGATCAAGTAAAATAATGAACAATAAGCAAGATATGTGAGTATACATTTTAATGGTTATGATCAGTATGGGGGGAGTTGGTCAGACTTTGACAGCCAAGATTGTAGCCAGCAGCTGCAGCAACTTGACAACACTAGTCCACAACAACATGGGGAAGAATAACTAGCTACAAAGCCATACATAAGCCATACATAAGCCAAGCTACAACCAGCCGGAGCAGGTCCATGTCAACAACATCCGAACAAAGTCTTTCATATCATCGCCTATTGTTATATCTGCAAGCGGGGGTAGCATAACTTCATAAGGTCCATGTCAACAACAGCCGAACAAAGTCTTTCATGTAGGTTCGTCACCTTACCAATTTAACTAAGCATGCAAAGGGCGTCAAAAATATCATTTGCATCAATGTTATCTTATTTTGAATTTTCGCGATTGGCTACAAAATGAATCGACTACTGACTTATATAGTGCCTCCACATGACTTGCTTACAGATTGTATGTATATTAGAAGTTCTCTATTTTCCTAACAAAACATCATCGGCGTTTTCCTTTTTGAGCTTCATTTCACATGCCTTGATTTTATGCACCTAGCGACCGTGAATCTCTATCCCTCTTAAAATAATTGATTTTTATCTTGAATTATTTATAACCAGTTACGCGGTCTAGCAAATTATGACTGCGACGGTGAGACCGGTGTAAGCATCCTCTATCCAAGTCTAAGATATGCAAGCGCATGGTTACAAGAGCAGCAGAGGATAAAGCGTCCTTGCTCGTCCAAGCTAAATACCCAATACAAATGGTCATAAGAGCGGAAGAGGACGAAACACCCCTATTCGACCAAGCCAATACTAAACATCAATGGTCACAAGAGCGGTAGAGGAAAAGCGCCCCTGTTCGACCGAGCCAACACCCGACATTATGACTGCGGTGATGGGAATGGCTTAAGTGGCCTCTATCCTAGTCAAGACAACTATGACTACGCCAATGGGAACGACTTAAGCGGCCTCCATCCTAGTCCAGACAAATTTATGACTACGAAGATGGGAACGGCTTAAGCAGCCTCCATCCTAGTCCAGACCACTATGACTACAGCGATGGGAACGATTTAAGCGGCCTTCATCCTAGTCCAGACAACTGTGATTTCGGCGGTGGGAGTGACTTAACGGTCCCCGTCCCAGTCCAGACAATTATGACTTTGGTGATGGGAATGACTTGAGCAGCATCCATCCCAATCTAGATAAATATACGGTCCTTCCACAGAGAAGTCAGAGCCGCTTCTTCCATAGAAAAGTAAAAGTTATCATACACTTTTTCCACAGAGAAGTCAGAGCCGCTTCTTCCATAGAAAAGTAAAAGTTATCATACGCTCCTTCCATAGAGAAGTCAAAGTTACTCATTTCATAGTGAAGTCGAAGCTACTCCTTCCATAGAGAAGTCAGAGTTATCATAAGCTCCTTCCACAGAGAAGTCAGAACCTCTCTTTCCACAGAGAAGCCAGAGTCGTTCCTTCCACAAATAAGTTAAAGTTTCACTATGCTCCTTCCATAGTGAATCCAGAGCCGCTCCTTCCACGGAGAAGTGAGACTCGCTCCTTCCAAAGAGAAGTAATAGTTCCTCCTTTCACAGAGAAGTCAGAGACGATCATTCCAAAGAGAAATGATCCGACCTCGATGCCGTGAAAAATATGAATTGAGCGGGCCTTGATGCCGAGCAAGAATAAAATAAGCCGGCCTCGATGTCGAGCGAGACTTGAAAGAAGCCCGCTTCTTCCATAGTGAAGTCGGAGCTACTCCTTCCACAGAGAGGTTAGAGTTTCTCCTTCAACAAAGTTGTGAACTGTGAAATATAAAATGAGTCGACCTCGATACCGAGCGGTATATGAATATGCAATGAGCCGGCCTCGATGCCGAGAGGGATATAAACATGGAATAACCGACCTCGATGATGAGTGAGATATGAAATGAGCCGCTCTCGATGCCGAGCGAGATAACTGAGCCAACTTCGATGCCAGGTGAGACATGAAAGAATCCCTCTCCTTCCAAAGAAAAGTCGGAGCCGCTTCTCTCCTCTAAAAAAAATGGAGGGGGAATAGAAAATACGCTTTATCGCCGTCATATTTTCTTTGAGACTTTAGGAAAAAAAAGGGAAAGGCGAGCGGACTAGTAATACAAGTTCAAATAGAAAAAGGCAAAAGTCAAAGGACTCAAACTGCTTTCTTAATAAAACGACCATAGTCATACGCCAGGTTCATAACACTTCACGTGAAAATACACAAACACTCATCGCGCATAACATCAACGCTTTACGAACTAAGTACATGCTTTATACATTTGATAAAGCGAGATTATTACTAGCCGAGATCGAAACCCAAACTTAAAAGAATTTCATTCATACATACCTTTAAATCACTAACACCAACTGCTTTTTATAAACTTCTCAATACCGGGGACTGAATGCCAAACCATGTCTTGGAAATTAAAAACCCAAATTAACTTGGGATAACAAGATAGCGTGTTACCACCACCCTTTTCTCAACCTTTCACTTGTATGCCAAAGCGCTTCAAAGGGAATGAGTAATAAGCAATATCCAACACACTGCTTCTCAATATAATTTTCGGCAACTATCTGGTGTTTAACTCATCCACCTAGTGGGTAATACCCTTAGTCTAATACGACGATATACATCCCTTGAAAAAAAATAATTTATCAACAGTTAGAAGGTAATGCCTCTAACGAATGTGATAACTCTTATGATGAGGGAAAGATGACAGTCGAAGAATTAAAATCAAAGTTCCGTAGTCAAAGAGAAGCGAAGAAGAAGTTGGCTCAAGAACTAAAACTACTCAAGCAACAAAACTTAGAGCTCGCAGACAGAAAAAAAATAAACTACAAGAGGAAACACAAGAGAAATCATATTCGCCATCATCATACGCGAGTAGACGAAAGTACAACACCAAAGTAGCAAAGAGGATATCATGGAGAAAGCCCAACATGACGTGAAGTGAGAGAATGTCAGGAGAAGATGGATCGTCATCTGAAAAATACCAAAGAGAAGGATGCGAACCAAGAATTCCTAAAGGAATTGAAAAACATGTGAACCATGATCCAAGCTTATCATAATAATGGCAAAGGACAACAGCTGACAGACGCAATAGCAAAAGCGAAGCAATCTCCATTCAGTGTTGATATCTTGAACACGGATTTACCTCCAAAATGTACAATACCAGCCTTCAGAAGTATCTTTGATGGCACAGGAAATGCAATATAACACATCAAGGCTTATCAACGATCGTTGTTGCAGTGGGAGCATCACGAAGAATTCATGTGCAAATATTTTCTCTCTAGTTTGAAAAGCGAAGCATTGGCTTGGTTTGATGCTCTCTCAGAGTACTCTATCATGTTTTTTCATGAGATCGAGAAAGTATTCCTCACAGCTTACATGCATAACAACCTATTGATGTCAGGGGTAGAAAAGCTATTCAGTTTAAAGAGAAGAGTTGGCGAAATCTTACGAAGGCTCGTGAATAGATGAAGGGACCTATGCATCGAATTTATGGGTCACGAAACGGATAAAAATCTGGTGCGAAGTTTTATCAATGCATTGTTTCCAACTAATCTACTGTACATGGCCATATTCAAGCACAAAAATACATTGACCATGCAAGAGCTTCGAGAGTTCCATTAATAATATATTGCTTTGGAAGAAATACAGAGAGAAACAGCTTTGCAGCCTGTTATGACAAAGGAGGCTATCTTCAGGAACCCTGCAACTTTGCAGCGAACTTTAAATGCAGTTAGTGATGTACCGCAGGTGGATTACAGGGATGTCTTTCGAGAAGAGTATCTGCGAGCACCCCAGCAAGATAAGCAAAGAAAAAATTTGGGCAAACAATGATGCCAATAGATTTCAGCAACACTGGGAAAATCCCTCTCGGTTGAAGTAGATTCAATGATCAAAGGTTTGGCGAGCAAAGGCCTAATGCCCCGAGGTTCGAGGAAATAAAACTACCAAAGCTGAGTGCCCTGTTAGCAGCTATCATACAACACATTGAGGAAACTAAACGCGAAAATATTTTGTATCCGTACAATTGAGGAGTGGAGCCATCTTTCACCAGGTATGCTAATGAATTCTGCGAATATCATCAATTTCATGGCCATACTACTAACAAATGCAGGAATGTGCAAAGAAAAGTATTACGAATGATAGAGCAGGGAAAACTTCGTGAGTTCTTGAGTAATCCACCAGTACCCCCAAGAGAAGAGCTAGAAGAGACGAAAGTGTATAGAATTGAGATTGAGCGAGGATCCAATTACCTGCAATGCAATTTCATCGTTCACTCGGCGAAAACAGAGGCAAACTTCCACATCAACATCATAAATGGAGTGCATAAGCGAGCTCATAATGGGAAAGAGATTATCAACGTCGAAAAAGCATCACCCTTGGAGAAGTGGATGACTCAACCAATTGCTTTTCAGTCGCATATTGATTCTCTCGTGGTTACAATAAAAATAAGCAAGTGGATGGCGGATACAGGAAGTTCGGTGGACATCCTATTTTACAGCACTTTCAAGCGAATGGACTTCCAGGATTCTGTACTCGTCCCTTCATCTTACAATATCTACGGATTCAATGAAGCACCATCGAGACCTAAAAGATAATTCTACATGGTAATACATCTCAGAAAATTGGAAATAATCACTACTTTTGGTGTAGTAGATATGGAGTCACCGTATAACGTCATCGTCAGACGACCATGGGTCCATGGAATCAAGGGAATAGCATCAACCTATCAGTAATGCTTGCGTTTTCCTACGCCAGAAGGAGTAGCAGAAGTTAAGGGAGATCCTACCGAAGCAAAGTACTGCAATGAAGTGGATGTTCGCCAGTATGAGGCGCATACTGATAAGATCAAACAAAAGAATTAGAGGAAAAAGAATATAAGAAAGAGCAGGAAATATGGATATATGAGGTGAATGCGGCGAATGGAAATGGTCTTCCTAGCGTAATCGCAGGCAAGAAAGGTTCACTAGTACAACAATTAAAGAGCTCGACCCCTCTCGGAGAACCAACTTTGAATTTTACAGCGGCAGAGCCCACTAAAGATATAAATTTGGGAACTGAAGATGAACCAAAAATGGTCAAAATAGGGACGAGGCAAGCGAGCAAGAGGGGGAGAGGTTGGAGCAATTGTTGCGAGAATATGTGGATGTATTCGCATGGAAGATAGAGGATATGCAAGGTATAGATCCTTCGGTGGCTTGTAATTGATTAGATATTAATCCAAAGATGAAGCCTTTCAAGCAGAGAATCAGAAAAGTTGCAACAGTCTATCGGGAAATAATAGAGGCAGAACAAAAAAGGATAAACGAGTCGGGAATAATCAGGCCAGCAAAGTATCTGCAACAGATTGCGAACATGGTGATTGTTCTGAAGAAAACAAAGGAATTAGAATCTGCATTAACTTCAGTGATTTGAACAAGGCATGCCCAAAGGATAGCTTCTCTTTTCCATATATAACTCAAATAATAGAATCAACAAAGGGCTTTGAAACACTTTCTCTCATGGATGGACACTCAGGCTAAAACCAAATACCACTTGCCGAAGAAGATCAGGAGCATACATCTTTCTTTACCCCAAGAGGACTATATTGTTACACAAGAATGCCTTTTGGGTTGAAGAATACGAGAGCAACTTATCAATGAATAATGGAAAATTTATTTACTTAATGGTCGGATTCCACATTGGAGGTATATGTGGATGACATGTTGGTGAAAATTAGAAAATATGAAGATCAAGTGAGAGATTTTAAAGAGATTTTTGATCAGATGCGTAAGTTTCAAATGAAGATTAATCCGACGAAATACATTTTAAGCGTGGCTTCGGGAAAATTCTTGGGATATATAGTTTCGAAGAATGGGATAGAAGTTGATCCAGCAAAGGTGCAAGCAATCAGGGACATGCCATCTTAGCAACATTGAAGGACGTGAAAAAGCTAAATGGAAAACTCACAGCGTTAGGCAGATTCATCGCCAGGTCTTCGGACAAGTATAATCCAATCTTTGATACTGTAAAGAAGGGGGCCAAGTTCGTATAAACAAAGGAGTGTGAGTAGGCGCTTCAAAATATAAAAAAATACCTTACGAATTTGTCGGTCCTTCAAAGATCTGAACCCAACGAATTACTTTTAGTATATCTTGCAGCATCCTCGGATGCTATCAGCGTAATATTGGTACGTACAGATGAAGGAGTTGAAAAGCCCATATACTACATCAACAAAACTATTGGTTCGGCAGAAAGAAACTATATGAAAATCGAGCAATTGCTCTTGGTACTGGTCTATGCAACTCATAAGATGAGAACCTACTTTCAGGCTCATCCCATCAAAGTAATGACAAAAACACCGATTTAGTTAGTGCTAAAAAATTCTCAGTGAGTTGGAAGGGTTTCAAAGTAGAACGCAAAAATAAAACACTTCGGAGTAGAGTATGGAATTTTGACAGTTGCAAAATCTCAGGTTATTGCTAACTTTCTGGCCGACTTTCCACTAGAAGAAGATGAAAACATAGAAGAAGTGTTGAATCCAGAAGAAGACCTCGTAAATTCAAAACATATGCTTAAAGAAAACCATCCAAGCAGGTGGGAAATATTCGTCGATAGATCTTCAAACAACAAAGGAAGAGGAATTGGTATTGCGATCTACTCGCCAGGAGGGGCAAGGATTGTTCACTTGTTTCAGTTATAATTTCCAACAATGAATAGCGAGACTGAATACGAAGTAGTGATACATGCGCTCAGATTGGCGATTGAAATGGAGTTAGATGATATAAGGCTTACAAGTGATTCACAATTGGTGGTTCGTCAAATAGAAGGAAGGTATCAAACGTTAGACCCATCATTGCAAAAATATCGAAAAATTACGAGACATTATGCATCTCATATTCCAAAGATTAAATGGCGACACATTTGTCGAAAAGATAATAGACTCGCCGATACATTGTCCTTCGTGCTTCAATGATGAGTGATCCAGAGGCTATGTCGCTGAAAATAGAATGGCTACGTCAAACTTCAATAGACGAAGTAGCTCGGGATATAGAAGCCTTAACAATTGATATGGACGAAGATGAGCAAGCAGATGACCGGTGAGTTCCAATTCACGATTACATGAGCAAAGGAAAATTACCCAGAGACAGGTTGCAAGCTAACAAGATCAAAAGCAGGTCTACGAATTACCAATTACGCAAAGGCATTTTGTATCGCCAATTTTTTCATGGACCATTGCTGCGGTGTTTGTTTAAGGATGAAAGAATGGAAATATTGAAAGAAATACACTGTGGAGATGCATGGAATCATAGTGGGACGATGTCGTTAGGAAAAAAAGCTAAATCCCAAGGTTATTTCTAGCCTTATATGCACGAATATGCGAAGGAGGTGTCTCAGAGGTGTGAAGAATGTCAAAGATACGTCAAGAAGATTCATGCTCCAGCAACAAGTATGTAGTCGGTACTCAGTCCATGGCCTTTTGCAAAGTGGGGAGTTCATATTGTTGGACCATTGGTACCCGGGACAAAGCAACGGAAATATCTGATTATAGCTACTCATTACTTCACCAAGTAGGTAGAAGTGAAGCCACTGAAGAACATTACAGAGAAAAATGTATTTTCTTTTCTATTTAAACACATTATTTGCAGGTTTGGAATACCAGCAGAAATTGTCTCGGATATGGCAAGCAGTTTGAAGGAGAAAACATCGCTATGTTGTTCAACGCATTCAAAGTTCAACAAGGCAAGGCAACTCCAATTTATCCAGAAAGCAATGTGAAAGCTGAGGCGACGAACAAAACTATTGCATATAATCTAAAGAAAAAGTTAGATGGGAAGCATAAGAATTGATGCAAAAATCTGCACAATTTTTTATGGGTATACAGAACAACTCGGTAAAGTATAACAAGAATATCTCCATTTCATTTAACATACGGTTTAGAAGCAATTCTTCCCACATAAGTGATGATACCAACAACGAAGATGGAGGCCTGGATTAAGAATCTGACTTCGGATCTTATATTGTGTAATCTAGATGACTTGGAGGAGAATTGGGAAAGGGCGCTACAACACATGGAGAATTATCATCGAAGGTTAGCAAGGGAATACAACAAGAAAGTTGAGGTATGAGATTATGAGCCTGACGAGATGGTCTTACGAGAGATACTATCATATCAAAAAAGACATTGAGGAAAGTTGGAGCCTACTTGGGAAGGACAATAGTTAGTCTATCGAGTTGTATGAGCTGGAGCATATGAGCTGGTAGATCACGAGGGGTGAAATTGGATCATCCATGGAATCCAGATACATCAAAAAGTATTATCCATGAAGCCAAGATGGAAAGTGAGGACTCTCAGGAAAGGTATGATTTTATCTTTAAACCCTTCACTACATGCTAGAACCTCGTGTGATGTGATTCGAAATCCGCCTACGGGGTGAGGACAGTCAATATATAAGATCTACTATATGGCCAAGAGGCAAGAGGCAAATTATAAAATCTATGACACATTACGTGGAGAGGTTCTAGGATCTTTTGCCTAAAAAGGTAAGAGGGAAATTATAAGACCTACAGGGAGAGGTTAAGACCTCATTATGAGGCCGATAAAACCTCATCCGCCTAAAGGAAAGATGCATTTAAGACCTGTCATTCGCTGAATATCGTCGGGTTGTGGTTTGCCGCCTCTTGACTTATCATAACCCGTCGAAAGATATTCTGCAGGAGGTATAGACTATGCAAAAGGCGTCGCGGTATACTGGGTGAGGCATGGGTGCTCGGCGCGTTTGAAGTTTGATCGGCCATTTCCATAAGGGCCAAGTCCTTGGTAGTTTATGCCTGGTCCCCAAGAAACCCCTCCTAGGTGTGGCCTTGTACCCTAACCCAAATAGGCGAAGGAATAAGGGGTCCACAAAAACAAACTGGTTGTTGCAGAACGGTATGAGAGGTACAAGGTAAACCTACCAGATGTTTACTTCCTTGAACGGGCATCCAGGGGGAACATAAAGGGATGACACCCTCCTATAGGGAGTTGAAGTAGCCAGATAAGGCGAGGTTTGAAATACTATTACTCTCGGGAATATTTAGGCTTGCTTACTTCGCCGGCGAAGTAAATGGCCATTAGAAATGCACCACTTCGTATAAAGAAATAAATCAAAATCAAAGGAAAAAAATACAAGATATTTCCATATGAAGAAAAATTATAGGCACAATTTTACAAAATGTTTAAACTTGTTAATTGATTAATATTTTTCATTCAAGCAGGTAACGAAATTTACATATCATATGCTCGGGAGCACAATCATTTTCAGCATGGTTCGCAACAAAAGGGAATTGAAGATACAAAAGGATAAAAGAAACATATATAACAAATGATCTTCACGAAGTGATTCTAGGTTCCATCATTGCCAGGAACGGTCTCAGGGTTATCTTGATTCTTAGAAGTATCAACATTGTTATGATTCGTGGAGGTTTCAGCTTTGTTGGGATTAACTTCATCAATTTGGTCATTTCCTTCGTTGGTAGCAGCTTTGTCATTTTCCGCTTCATCATCGTTGTCTTCTTCATCTTTGGGAGGTTTCACAGTAACCTTAGGAATATTGTACAGTTCGCAAAAGTAGTCGGCGAATTTTTGGAAGACATCATCCGAAGATTTCTGATAATCCTTTTTTTAACTCATTAAAGTTAACCTCATTGTCTGCCACGAATTTATCAAATTCCTCTTCGAGATCCGTATTCTTCTAGATAGCAGTATCTCTATCAGCCTGGGCCTTCGCCAAATTCTCGCGAACTTGATTTAATTCACCGCGAACCTGCCTTAATTTCTTCTTCATCCTTTCCTATGATTATGCAGAAAAATAGAAGAATGGTTTGCCAAATAATCTGTACATGCGAAAACAAATGATGAAGTAAAACGTTCATCCATAATGACCTTCTTTCTGCTTGATAACTTGTTTTAGGGTCTCTTCAATAACCTCTTATTTTCTTTTCAGAACAGCCATCCTGCACCGAGTGTCGAAAAGATGATCTAAGGTCTTGTCAGTTACTTTGCCACATTGACATTTATAAAGGCAATGATCTTATCCTTTTCTTCCAGAAGACAAGTAAGCTTCTTGATATCCCCTAAAACCACTTTATTGGTATTAATAGCTTCGGCCACTTCTGCTCTCGACATGCGATGCTCCTTCCGAGTCTTTTGAAAATCTTCTTTAACCTATTGAAATTCTTTTTGGGCTTTTCGAAGATTTGAGTGAGTTGTGCGAAGCTTTTCGCCTGAAGTATCTTTCTTTGTAAGAATTTTATTTTTCTCAGCCTTCAACTCTTCAATCTCTTCTTCTAGTCGTGTCGTAGCAGCCTTGTAATGACGACATTCATCCTTGAAGGAATTCAGCTCCTTTTGAAGCTTAGTTCATTACTCACGTAAATCAACATGATGATCTGCAAGGTTTAAATTTCATTCATCCAGATTTTCTAAATGATAGCTCAAGTGCATTACGCGATCCTTGTATTCTTCATTCTTTGTAGACAAGGTCTGATTTTCCAACTGGCACTATTTAGCAGTCCTTTCACGCTTGCGTCAATATTTTTTGGAGTAGAATAAACCTAAATATTAACGTATATAAAAGGAAAAGAAATATTAAAGATGTCATATAAAGGGTAGCGAAACTCACCACGAAGTTCGCCATTTTGTTTCTTTTTCGAGTATGTTGTTTGCTTCTCTGAATCCAACTCTTTCTATAAGACTACCTTATCTTCTTTGAACTTCTTAACCTCATCCTCAAGCCTTATGCAATCCATCTCGATCTGATTAGCCTGCTCTAGAAATGCAAGCTTGTGGTTGTGCTCCTGCACTTGGAGACAGGTTATTCATGAAATAATGGAGGAATATTTCAGAATAGGAAGACAGAAATAACACTCACCAATGTCAACAACCCGGCTTGCTGAGTTCAATTCAACGAAGAAGATACTCGAATCTTCGATTGAACATCCAATAAGGAAAAAGGATCACAACACATCATCATCATAACATTGCAAATTTGAGGAGGAAGTTTCACTACCACTCCTTCCTTGATTGCTTTGAGCATATGTATCCAGATGTTCATCTCACGTGTACACCTTTCCTCAAAACTATCCATAGTACCTGCTTCCATTTCTTGAACTTTCTCTTGCTGCTTCACTTCCTCATTTTTAGTCTCAGGAAATTTAGAGAATTTGGGTATTGTAGGGATTATAAGGGAAGGCTTTGCATGGGTAGAATCATTATTAGGAGGAGGCAATGCAGAATCATTACTTTCCTTCGGAATCCCCTTAGTAATCACATCTTTCATATCTTTCGCAGTTGGAATATTTTTTTTCGGATTAAGTCTCAGTTTGTTACGAAGGTATGGGCTCCGAGGCCCACAAAATTAGTGTTGGCACCTGAAGAGCAGCGCTGGTTCTTTTAACCTGGCGAGGCTTTTTTTTTGGGTCATGAGAAGGAAGTTCGCCAGCGTCAGCCTTCGTAAAACAACACATCTTTGTCAGCTAATAAACAGAGGCAAATAGGGAGAATAAGCAAGAGGCATAAGTTATGTTCCTTACCTGCGAAGAGGAGTTGGGTTCCGAATTCTTCCACTTGCGAGATTGTGACGCCTTCAACTCAGTAGTAGCAGAAGGAATATCCTGTGAACAATAATAATAAGATAGGCACTTAGTAAAAGATGAGTAATCAAGCGTTGAGAAGCAGTGAAGCGAAGGGAAAAAGAAAATTAATGGGTAGAGCTGGTCTACCTGTGGAATTGAAAAGATCATCAACAAGAAGCACTGTCAGAGGAGAATAAGCAGAAGAAAATCATAGAAACAAAATCGGAGTTAGAATCAGATCAACATGAAGAAAAAAAGCAGTATAAGGACTTATCTTGAAGATTGGTGTAAATAAGGACTTCGTTTAGGCGACATGTCTGGAGAAAATAAGAAGCAAAGAAAGAATTGTAGAAGGAATATCAGAGAAGAAGAAGATGAAGTTAATGAAAGAATAAGGGAAAGTTTTGCAGAGGATTTCAGCGGAGAAGAAGAAGTTAATGAGGGAATGGATTTTAATGAGGAAATAATTGCTTAAGGAAAATATTTATACCGTAACTACCAGATGAAAGGGTGGAAAAACCTTAATTAAGGAGACGTGTTGGTTACAAAGTGAAAAAAAGAGGACATGACAGCGGTTACACGAGAAATCCGGAGACGTGGCGAAGGTTAAAAGTTTTACAAATTCTCTTCTGATCCTACCCTGTTCGGAAGATAAGAGAAGAGGTAAAATATAGGGGTGGAAAAATACTTCGCCATGTGTTCGCATCTTAAGGCACAAATACAAGAGGGGTGAGCTCGAGTCAAGTATTGAAGCTACTCTCAGCTAACTTAGGGATCTCCGCCTACTTACTGAGGCCATGACACGTGGAAATCACCGACTGAGGATCAACGACCAAGTTTGAATTGGGAATTAAATGCGAAGTTATATCAATAGTCTGTTAGCTGTCAGGACAAGGGGCAATTACTATTGGATGAGCAACAGAGAGGCAGCGACAACTACGACGAAGGGTATTGACGAATGTTCCATCGAAGTAAAAATCCGGCGAAGATGGATTTATTCCAAGAAAGCTTTAGCAAAGAAGTCACCTGCAAAGATACCTGCGAAGTACTATGAGTTGTCATCCATTATCATAATTTTTCAATAAATATGAGAGCAAACATTGTAAAGAGGTTTGAACTTTTGTGTAAGGCTTATGGAGAGAGAGAACTTGTAAGAGTATTACTAAGGCGGAGCATTGTAATCTTCTTCATATCATAGTGAAATCACTCCCATGGACGTAGGTTTTAACAGCAAACCACGTAATTCCTTTGTGTTCTTTGTTTTACTCATGATTGTGCGATTTCGAGCCATCAATCTTGACTAAGACCATAGAGAGTAGCTTAAGGTAAGTGTTTGGGTGTGTTGTAGGATTTGCTACAACTACAACCAGCATCAGACCAAAGAACTCCACCACTCGAGTTCATTACTACTACTAATTATTCTCAATCAACACCGATCAATCATGATCACTACCACCATTGAAAAGCAACAATCGAAACTCCATTCTCGAGTGTAAACCATGTCATCTACCAGCCTCACTAACCCACTGCACCATTCAAACTCGAAATCAGGTTTAACTCCACCATTATGATGATCACGATCAATCATAGATCATCAGTGGAAGAAACCATTTTTCTCACCTGACTATCACAGCGTCACTATTATCTTTAACTTCACAGCGGTCAATATCACACTCCACCAAAGATTCACTCTCTTTTTCTTTTTTATTCTCTTAACCTTCACTGCCAGTCAAAAATTTGAGTTCACTGCCAAATATAACTATCTTGAATGCATTGATCAATCATGATCAATTGCATACCATCATCACAATTACCGACAAGCCAGATAAAACCTTAATTTCTTTCTTCCATTTAAAGAAGAAGAAGGTGGTGCCCATATAATTCATGGTGGCGCCATTAATGTCATTTAAAATTAGGCACCGCTTAATAATAATACATGTGCTTATATAAATATTGATCTTAGATGCCCCTTATCGTACAACAGAGTGCCATTAGTAATTTTCCATTGAAAATACCGTTTTGCCTTTTATTCTCATTTTGCTCATAACTTCTTCATACGAATTCGGAATGACCTCGTTCTTTCGTTGTTGGTTTCGTTTTATCGTTCTCTTCAACATGAAAGAGCTCCATTTGGTCTTTGGAAATTCTTCTTTTAAATCACTCCATTTTCACTTCTTTTAGAGACGTATCCTACAAAAGACATAATATA
>JAJJMC010027962.1:4580667-4638741 GCA_023531435.1 Papaver californicum | reverse complement strand
GGGACTAAGGCTATGGGCTAGTTGGTGCAACCATGCTTTTCACACACGCGCGGTGTTTCGCACCGAAGCACACACGGGCTCGGGCTCGGGTGTGGGTGCGCTTACGTCTTGCGTCTTGCGGCTTGCGACTTGCGGGCTTGTGGACTTTTTGACTTGTGCGGACTTGCGGCTATGTGTGCGGGTGCGGGTGCGGGTGTGACTGTGGCTACGGCTACGGGCATGAGTGTGTGTTGCGGGTGCGGGCGTAGCTGCGGCTGCGGGCTAACCAAGACTTACCTTGTTTGAACATAATATATTTCCTTAAAAGAATTTAAGACTAAATTAATTTTTTTTTAAAATGTGGGGGCGTCTGACCCGACGTGATTTAAGTTGAATTAAAGAGAGAATAAATTTTTTGACCGTTTTAATTCCGTTTCAAGATTTATGTTCGTGCTTCATGCACAGAATTGATTCTCATTCAATTGCCATTAAAAATATTCTCTTCTTTTGCCTATAAAAGAAAAACGAATTCTTCATTTCAACTTACTCCAGAAGCAGCTACTATCATGTCTTCTTTCCCCTCTTCTTTCTTTGTTTTGCGCACACTGCTTGTTTATTTCTCTTCCAGTTCTATCTTGTTGTTAAGTTCTTGAGGGTGATTTGTATTGTGCTTATACAAGTCATAATGGGCAGTTCTATCCTGGACACATCTCCGCTATTGGGGTATAACATCTCTCAATCTTGAGGAGTACCCGGGGACTATTGTGTTAAGGACAATTTGCTGAGCAGGTGGCTCTGTCCGTTGTGTGATATCAATTCAGTGATTTCTTAACTTTAACAAATTCTTCTGTTTAGCATTTTTCATTGTTGCAGATCCAACAGATATTAGAGCATCAGTTTAATATACAGTCGGTTTTTTATTCAATCAATATTACTTGTTTTAGTATAGATATTAAAGAGAGAGAAAATTTTTTTGATAACTAAATTAAACGCAATTTGGAATTTTGTAAAACGCTATTTGGAATTGCACTATAATATTTGAACTTTTATGATCAATTCTAAATGTTGAGGTGTCACAAAACTTGGAACTTAGAATTCTTCCACCATAAGATTTGCCATAACCCTAAATATATGCATATTTATAAGGAACGATTCACTCACACTGTTATTCTCACACTATCTCACACTTTCAACCAAACGTTAACGAATTTAAAGTTAATATTTTGGAAATGTGTTCCTCTTACAAGTCTCCGCATACCTACCAAAAATAAGTACATTATGAAATACCAAGCATCACTAATTGGTTTTCAAAGTAGTAAATGGTGGTGTTATACGTCTTGAAATGTGCTCAATTTTGGTAGGAATGTAGAGCTTTGTAAGAGGGACATATCCCCAAAATATTAGCTTCAAATTCGTTATCGTTTTAAGTTTTATAAAAGAAATAGCGTTCAAAGTATGAGATAATGAGAGAACAACAATATAACTGGATCATCTTATATATATATATATATATATATATCTAAAGACTGAAAGGCCTAGACAAATAAAGCTCTCAAGTTGAACGGTGAGAAAACCCTCGCTTCCTATTGGTCGAAATAAGGTTTTTGTGACTTTTGTGAAAGGAGAGTTTTGGTGAGGACATTTGGCAACATATGATTGGTTTAAAAATATTAGGGAAAAAAACAATAAAAAGAGAAACTCTGTCTTACTGTATTTTAAACTCTAAGGAATAGACATCAAAACCAAATTCAAATTAGAATTCGTTAGTATTTCGATTCTAAAGTCGTGAACCTATCATATTCAGAAACCGTGACTACAATAGGAAACCAAAAAAAATAATAAAATAAACTTAACTGAAAAAGAATTTAATACAATCAAAATGTAATGCATCACGATGAAACGGATGGAGCACCACACCAAATCAAAAATTAAATGTAATTGTGGTAAAAAATTAAATATACCCGATACATAATATGGGTATAAATCTAATATATATAACGTATAACCATTGTACATTTTCGGACATGGTTATACGTCCCAACTATATTGTTATACGTTTGAAACATGAATATGGAATTCTCCACACGGTCCCTTGACGGTGGTGATATGGCTGAAACATGTGAAGAGGTTGTCAAGCCTCCACAATCCCAGTTTTATATCTTTCTTCTTTATTTTATCTATGCATTTCTTACCGATATTTTTTTTTTGTATATATTTTATCTTGGCTCAAGTGAGATCAATATTGGTCTGATTTGGTTGATTTAACTAGATATTTTTGGTATAAAATCATGACTGTACCTGATATATTGGCCGATTTGAAAAAGAATTCGGTGCCAACGAGTTTTGAATTCCAATTGTTGATATCATTATCTAATAATTTATCAATATACTACAAAAATATTAGTATATTAACCGACCTTAATTATATTGATCTTTTAGCGTTAATTAGGATATTGTTTCAGACTCATGTCTACTAAAATATACGCAGGAGAAATAATATAGTTAAAGAAATACATAGTTTTATTCTCAAGTAATTAATAATAATATGATATATTATCCAAATATTTTTTAATCAATTAAGAATTTGATGCTAACGAGTTTTAAACTCACAATACTACAGTGAATTAGCATATTGGCAGATATTTACAATAATGATCTTTTGGTGCTGATTAGGATGTTATTTCCGATTCATGTCTACTGAGGCGTATGCAGCAAGAATAACATGGTTAAAAGAAATGCATCATTTTATTCTTAAGTAGTTAATACAAACAAGTCTTTTGAAAACTTCATGGGATCAGATGAACTGATTATCGTATCACCATTATTATCGCCCCCCATAAGCAGTACTAAGAACCCTTTTCACCGTGTAAACATTTAGAATTCTTAATATAACTTGGTTACTAGTACACCTGGGTGTCTTAAACTGGCTCATAGCTGCTCCATTCCCTACAAAATAATCCAGAATTCTCTTAAATGTTCCTTTCTCTACAATGCATAGCTCCAATGGTCCAATAGATTTAGATTTCCTTGAAACTACGTATCCATAATCCACAAAAGACTCGTCCATTTCCCTACAGCACTCACCGAGAGTTCCTTCCTTGACTTCACCCTTAATCTCCCAATAAATTACATAATTACCCGGCTGTTTCATAACGTTGGCGTGGCTCGTGAAGTCTACTATTTCAGCTTTCTCTTTGCTTAAAATTTGTGATCCTCTCTCTACCACAAATTGAAGGTCTTTCTCGGTATTTTTGTCGATATTTACTGTTAAAATTAGTTTTCTTCTGCAAATAAAATTCAGTTTTGGGGTTCCTTTGTAAAAACCAGCAACTTCAACCACATCTCCTAATCTGTATCTGTAAAGCCCTGGAATAGAAACATCAACAATAAATCAATGCTGAGAAGATATTTTGCTATTTATTTTGTTCAGTGGGAGAACTCTCACCATCAAAATATTAAAAGAGCCCCAAAAAGGCAAGACAAAACTTTGCCCTAAAATCTAAGTCACTTACAAAGCACAATTACTTGTTAATCAGACTACTTTTCTTGTTATTACGTATAAACAAATTAACACTGTGGAGTTTGAGAGAGACAGAGCATACAGGGATAGAGAGACCAACCTGTAAAAGTGGTAAGAACCAGCTCGTATTCCTGACCAATCTTAACTTTAGAAAGTGGTACTGGTTCGTCTTCTATAAAGTCATCAATAGCTGCTGAGGAAGTACTGATGTAACCTTTTTTATCTCTATGAAGAGGTATAAACTCAAAGTAAGAAAATGTGGGTACAATGGTAAAGGTGACATGTTCAGGAGGACAACATGGTTCAATATTGACACCAACCCAACTTTCTGTCGATCCATAATCAGCACAGACAATCGGCAAACTTCCTGAATAATGTCTCAATTTTTTCAAATAAGGTTGCATTGATCCTGTCATTATTGAATAGACGTACTTGGCATTAGGCCATAGTTTCGGTATTACCGAAAACCAATCCATCACATCTAATTCCCTGCATTTCTCTTCAATCCTTGAAGCTAAACATGGGTTTGGAGATATAATTATTTCCAAAACAGCTTTTCTCACCTTATTTGAAGTGACTTTTATCGAATTTAAAGTCCCTTCTCTTATATCTTGGACGATACATTCCCAAACTTCCTCAAAAGTTGTGAAAGCTTGTACTATACTATAAGCAAATGTGGAGGTGATGAATTCAACTTGATCACAGAAAATAAGACCAAGTAAAAGATGACAATACGTTGATTCTTTATAATCTCCACCTGAAATTACTTCTTGTGGACTACAAGTAAATGATTTTGTTTTCGTCTGTTTGATTTTGAATTCTTCACTCGCGTAATAATGACTCGTTGCTGTTCCTACTGCTATTCCTCCTTTTGTTTTTGATTTTGCACTACTGTAAATAAACTCGAGTATCCTTCCTCCTTCTCTTATTGGAAAAGCCCTATAATATGAGATAAAGAAGAGCCAGAGGTCACTGAGCGATTCATGGTAGCTCAACTACAGGCACATTTTAGATTTTTGTTGCATGGGTTCTTGAAACAATCCATGCACATTGTAAGAAAATTGAATAAATGTGAAGCATATGAATGAAAAAAGATTGGGGAGTATAAAAAAGAGATGGTACTAAAGAGAGAACAAAAGAAGCTAGTTTTGATAATATATCTAGAGAGGGGAAGTTGGGACCTTGATCTGTAAGCAGCAGCCAATCTAAACATCTGAAGTGTTGTCTGTGAGCTATGCCGAGTGAAAGGAACATACTTTTGTCTTCCTTCTGTTGTTCCTGAACTGAAAGTCACAAAACAGAAAAATAAAAATAAAAAAGTAAATTAAACAGGCGTGACAAGCAAATTCAAATTCAACAAGATCACAACAAAATTCACTGTTTTTTTCCTATCATGTCAAGTCACTCTATCTTGTTCACTTTTCTCGGAACAAAATAGGTTGTCACTCAATCTCGTTATGGGATAAAATAACAAGAAAAAGACCAAACGGCGTTGGTAAAATGAAACTCATCATGAAGTTCCGGAATTTAACAGGGTATCAAGAATTAAACCTCATCTACGTT
Source organism: Papaver californicum (assembly GCA_023531435.1). Taxonomy (NCBI): domain Eukaryota; kingdom Viridiplantae; phylum Streptophyta; class Magnoliopsida; order Ranunculales; family Papaveraceae; genus Papaver; species Papaver californicum. The sequence goes on along the minus strand of JAJJMC010027962.1, from coordinate 4,633,679 downwards.
AGACAATGCGAACATAATTGCTTGTAGTTGCGGCGTTAAATCTCCTCACCTCAAAGAAAGAGTAGTAATTGGTTCTTGAGTGAGAATAGGTGTTAAATCTCCATCTGCAATCCTTAAAATATATGGTTCTAAATCTGCATGAGAAACGAGAGGAACTAAAGTAGTATAAAGTGATTCAATTGAATTGGAATCCATTTCTTGAATATTCAAATCATTTCCAAGCCATTTCTTGAGATATTCAGTTTCAAAATTCATTTCGATAACACGTCTAAGCGTTTCTGTCTGAACCAATCCAGCGTTCTCTGATATATCTTCAAACCATTTAATAATTTCATAATCTTCATTTGATATAATTTTGTTAATTACTACTGCTTCCATATTAGTAAATATTAATATGGTACTGGACCTGCTGGTAGCTAGAACTCTATCCGTTCTTGATGAGAATATATAGACAGAATATACTGTATATTTAGTATTAACTACTAGGATATATATGTCTCTCTCATTGACACATGCATCTCTCTCTCCGTTGGCCTGCTCAGTTTCCTATCTCCAGAAACATTAATCTCTATCTTAACAGACGCGGTACGATGGAATGTAGACCACAAGACAGTGTTATCATATTTACAGATAAAAAGAAAAAAAAATCTTTGGAAGAAGAGACGGTGATTATTCAAGAATGTAAGGTAAATTTGATGGCAACATCTTCCGGGAAAGTCCCTCTCTTTCTAATGTGTAGGCTGGACATATTTCAAATTTCTCACAACAAATATGTTCCCATCAACGAATTTATATGCACATTTAATAACTAGATTACCGCGCGTGTTGGGGACAACCCAAAAAAATAAATCCAGATATATCCGCTTTTATATCCTTCCGATCTTTTTCCCACAAAACCCACCAATCTACCATTCATTTCAATCCCAAATTTTATCTCTTAGCAGCACACACAAACCAAATCAGATATATCGGCTCTTGTATCCTTTCGATCTTCTTCCCACCAAACCCATCAATCCACCATTCATTTCAATCCTAAATTTTATCTTTTAGAGCAACTGTAGCGTGCGAGTATCCTAAAGAGTAAAGAGAAAATTCTCTCTTTACTCGCCAACTCTTAGCCGCAACGGGAGAGTAAATTCTCTATTTACTCCAGATTTGCTACAGTAATCGAGTAAGTTTTCTCCAAAATATAAGTATAGTCGCACGGCCAGTTAAGTGTACGCCTGATAATACGCCTAATACGGTCTCTTAGATGGCCGCTCAGTGTAACACGCGGTCACGTAAGGCTCCGCCCAACCAGATAATACGACCACTTAAGGCTCCGCCTGATAATACGGCCACTTAAGGCTCCGCCCCATCCTAAGACACGCGCGGTCACCTAGGACATATGCCCCATACTCACACGGCCTTTTAACCCACCGCTCCACCAGACGGTCTCCTAGGACATATGCCAACAATAATCCAACAATAATACGGTCACTTAGCCAACCGTCCGTGTTATCTTACGGCCATCTAACACTACGCCCAATATCATACGGCTACTGTGCGAGTAAAATTTCCTCGCCTACCCGTTGTGGTTTTTAAGCAAAAGACCAAATCAAATTTGGTATTTACTCTATAGGATACTCGCAGCGCTGCAGTTTCCCTTAGCAGCACACATATACTGATTCTTTCATCGTTAAATCATCATATCAAACCTCCAATTAATCCCTCGTTGTCACATCTAAACTGTATTCACATTCAATGAAGTTTAGTATGCGACTGTTCTGTTAGCCGTTTTATTAACGTCTATTATAGGGCACGGTTCTAGACAAGATAGTCTTTAACGACCTTTTTTGGTTCTTCTTATTCCTTGCACGAACAGAAAAAGTTTTTTCTCTGTAATTTTCTGATTGGTCAAATCCATTCGATCAGATGTAAATTTCGAAAAAGTTTAAATTGGTAATTTGTTTTGTCTGATTGTATTTGAAGAAAATCTTTGATCAATTTATTTGATTATCTCAATTTATATCTCAATTTTAGAAAATTGTTAAATAATAATAAAAAAAATCTTTTCTACATATTCATCGTGTCTGACATATTACATTTTTTCGATCATATAATAAGCCTCCTTAAAAGTCGGCTAATACAATTGAATGTCAGTATATCTAGTTCATTTTATTAAAGAAATAAAAAGAGTATGTTAGAATATCTTGCTTCACCTACCTAAATGAGGGGACGAGGGATGTCTCAAATGGATGGAACTACTAAGTCACCTTTAATAAAGAATTACATTTTTATTTTTATCCCTAATACCAAGATTTATTTTTTATTTAATTTATTTAATTATTTAATGAATTAAGTAATTGTTTATTTATTATTATTTTGCTAATTTTGTAATGGGAATTTTAAGAAAATGCCTATGCGGGGAAATCTAATTAATAAAATAATCCTGTTTTTTACGACTTTAATTAAATACCCACATTGTTACGAAAATCGTGGACTTTGTCAATTACTCATCTAACGAGATGAGATTTTGATGAGCACAATTACAAAACTGGCCATAATTGATGAACAGTTCAAAAGTTGGGTTTTTAGAGAAAATGAACATTGACCGTTCATTTGGAGTTGTATCCTTGTGATATTAAAGAGAAACTTAAACCCCTAGAGAATCGTAAGAAACCAAAACAACACTGCCTCTCTTTTCTCTCATTGTTATTTTATTTTCTTCTCCTTTGTTAGCTGTTCCATGAGAGGCCAGGATGTATGGTCATGAACATCCGTTTCTTTACTTGACAGACAAAGAAAATTAGGGGTTGTTAGAATATTTGTTGAGAAGAACTCCAATGATTTCTCCTAAGAAAATTCTCTTTTTCTTAACCACTTTGTGGTTTTCTTTTTTTCTGGTGAATTAAGCATTTTCTAATTTCTTAGTTGATATTTTTTTACATGATAACAAAAGTAATAACAATTTATTTTTTAGTGGCCTTGATTAAGTTAGATTTTTAAAGTATGGGGTTGTTTTAGTGAGTTTTGTTGATTGATTGATTGAACTGCATGTTGATTTGGAAAAAGAATTGAGATGAAATTAAATTGTAACATCTGTTAATTTGGTTTAGTTACTTGTAGAAATTTGGAGATTTTTTCTATATCAAATTCTTTTGCTAATTTATTAATTGGGTAGTTGTAATTTTACATCAACTAATTATTCATGATTTTCAATTGATGCAATTTGATGTTTGGGTTTATAATTTCTTAAATTAGGGTTCATTGTGAGGTTTAGGGTTCTGCTTACGGTGAAGAAAAATAAAAAAAAATAAATTGGAATTTCTTGAGGAGTTCTCTCTGTTTCTTGATTTGGAGAATGAGAATAGTTTTGATACCTAGAATGGGTTGAATCGAAGACTGGAATATTTAGGAAGAAGATGAGTAAGTGTGTTAGTTTTACACTGATTCACAAGTTGACTGTCTGAATGCACTGAGTCGAGTTGACTTTATACTAACTCACTGTTTCAATTCGGGTTGACTCTAACGATACGAGGGTCACAATGTCTTTTGACATTGTTGATGGTGAGTTTTTGACAAGGGAGAAAATTATAATATTACTTTTCGTCTGGATGCAGAAGCATGAAATAAATATGCATAAATTCCTGACACGGTATCAAAATTATGAATACATACTGCTATCTCACATTCCGTAAGAAAATTAAGGATGCATATTCAGTTTCTGGCTAAATTAGTTCTATAACTCTTTGCATATACATGCCCCGTAGAAATATTTGGGATTTACCAGGCTAAACCCTTGTTATTTCATGTGGATCCATGCAAATTATTTATGTCAAAGGCCTAAAAAAAGCCAACAAAGCTAACATGCCCATGCCAAACAAGCACTAGCGCCAGCGCCTCCAGCAGCGGTAGCGTTCCTTTTTCTTACCTCGGCGCGTCTTCTCACCTTGCTCGTGCCAGCACTATCCTTCGCTACTAGCTTGCACTATTATTGCTAGCACTATTATTGCTAGCACAACTTACATGTTGCAAACATGCAACAAATTTGCCATTGCCACGCTAAGTTGGTATAAAATCTATTGAGAGCACTACTATTCATGTGCTTTGAGTCCATGACTCAACTAACTCCTACGAGAAATCAAAACAATTATATGGGGGGATTATTCATGGGGTTTTGGTCTGGTGGTTACAGCAACATACGGCGTGGCAACACCCCATGATGAGAAAGTTACGAAGTAATGGTAAGGCTGAAGTAGTTAATAGAGTAGTGGTTTTCCGAAAATTCCAAGGCGGTTACACCACTACCCCATAAGCTCCATCACTCTATCTCCTCACTACCTCCACTACTTTACAAAGAAACATGTGTGTTCTCAATTATTATAAATAGGCTAGTTAGCCATTCAGAAAGAGACAACAAGCTTACCATTCTCACAAGCTCTGTTATTTCTCCAATAGTTCATCACTTCTACACGGAATTCATCACACTCATTTTCTTCAACTTTATTTGCTTCCCTCCCCTAAGATCAACCCATTTTCTCTCTTTCTGACCGAAGCAAGACAGAGGCTATTTTCTTGGTTTAGGCTTGTCATGTACGAGTTTGATTTTTGAATCTAAAGAAAGTACTTCTACAGTACATTGTTTTTCCTAGAATCAATTTTTAGGTATAACAATTGACGACCACAATGGGAGATTAATCTCTCGGTCACAAATCCAATTCTTCAACTATCTGAAAATCAATTATTCAATCGTTCTAAAAATGGTGGATCTTAGGTCAGGTTCAACAACTAACCCCAATTCAGGTTCAACACACACTTCTAACCCCAACAACACTAGTGGTGGAACTCCAGAAATCATTCCTCAAAATACCACCGTTGAAAACACCAATACTCATTTCGTACTACTGAAGGCGTCAGAAACAAGGAGCAGGCATCACCAACCGTGGATGATCTGATGAAGCACCAAGAAACCTTGGTCGAAACTCAAGTAGTCATGACTACTACCCAGAAAGAAGTTATTACCTTTCTTAATACTTTAACGGAGCAGTTATCATCGGAGCAACGTCATCATCAAATGGAGAAAGCTAAGAACACAACTGCCGATGGCGCCATCACGTCAAAAGCTAACACTCAAGAAGATGATGAAGTACATGTTATCGTCGACCGTGTACTATAGAGGAGTCAACAACAATATAACTTTGTCACTTGTGAAGATCTAGAAAGATTCCCGCGAAATCGTGGAAAGGAAGATTCATCTTCATTCCATCAACACAAACCCCATTATCCAGCAGAGATTTAGAGGATCACGCTGCCAAAAGGGTATTCATCTCTTCCATTCTTATTATACGATGGTACCGGGAACCCTCGAGAGCATGTTTCTCGGTTCTTGGAACTGTTGGAAGTATGGATACAAGACGAAGCTATCAAGTTACCATTTGTGCGACGTCCTCCAACCACTGAGGAGATGTTAGATCCAAAATATTGTCGTTTTCACAGATTTTTCAACCATCCCACCAGTGAATGCAATGGCTTGAAGCGTATCTTCAGAGAAAAGATCGACTCAGGAGAACTATGCCTGGGAACTGAAGGTATTCACAAAGACCCTTTCCCTGTCAGAACTTTTATTCTTACTGGAGACTCTATCAACAAAACTTTTCAATCCATGATGGAGCACATGTGTAAACTTCTTTATCTGTCAAAAGCAACATGTAAAGATATTTTCACTACCCTTAACCGCGTCGTGTCATGTAAGCGTTTACTCTTTGCCGAAAAAGCTATTGTGCATCATGAGCATGCTTCAGAAGGCGTAACCATCAAGCATAACTAGAAGCCTGGTTGGGGACTTTGATAGGTGCATTATTTGCACTATTTGGATACTCTAATTTATTGATTTCTTGTTAGTTTTCATATCATTATGCTTTGACTTTGTTTGTTTATGAGTTTTGAAGTATATTCAACCAAAGAAGAGGAAAGGAGTTCGTTTTGGCATAAAAAGAAGAGGTTAAAGGATGGAAACACAACTTTGAAACAAGAGTTCCAGGAAAATTTACGGTTGGTAAAGTACCTCAAAATCCAACCGTAAAAGAAGTTGATTTTGGAGGTAAATTCCAGGAGGATTTACGGTTGGGTCTAGACTCTCAAACCCAACCGTAAAATTAGTTACAAAATCATGAAGATTTTGTCATTGTCATCTTATAGAGAATTGAAAGACGAAGGCAACCCAAAAAGAATGAGGTCAATCGGACACCGGATGAGTGAGATATGATCAAAATAGTGAAGTACAAAAAAGTATCCAGGAGGAATTACAGTTGGGTTTCTTGGCTCGAACTCAACCGTAATCCTGGAGAATTTTGGAGCGAATTTTTGTGACAGAGTTACGGTTGGGTTTATTGGCTCGAACCCAACCGTAAATCTGGGTGCTTTTGGGTGATATTTTTGAGCCACAGTTACGGTTGGGTTTAGTGGCTCGAACCCAACCGTAAATTGGAAGTTTTGGCACTGTGTGGGCTTCTAAAACATGGAAAACATGGTCCCGGAAGGATTAAAAACCTATATTTCGTGGATACTATATAAGGAGACATCCAAGACATTAAGAAGTACCTCTGGACACGGGAAAAACACAAGGAGAAGAAGAATCTAAGGCTTGGAGTTGCAATTGATCATCACGATACCGAGGGTTTGATTTACTTGCTTTCTTGATTATTTTCCATGGATTTTGAGAAATCCATGATGAAATAAACTTTTCTTATTAGTTAGAGATGTAGTACTAAGTTGGAAAACATGTCTATTGATTGAAGTATTCATTCTCATATGTTCATAATCTCTTCAATATCGCTTATGTTCTACCGTTTATAACGCCTTGTATGATGGATTGCTTGTCTGTTTAAGTCGTGAATTAGATGAGCATGCATTGATATCTATAGCTAAACTAGGGTTTGAGATCCGGAATTGTCGAAAGATCCTTGTTACAAGTAGTATAACATAGTTGTGAACGACGGGATGTTGCCATCCAATTATGTTTAGAAGCGTGACCTAGGTTAAATCCGAGTGACTCTTGCACCGGATTGCTTAGAATAACCTCAACTCACAAATACCATTGCTTTCATTGGGTTAAACTTGAGTGGCTCTCGCGCCAAGTTATTCGGTGAAAAGGATTCAAAGAGTGGCTCTTGCGCCTTTGATGATAATAGGAGTTTTGCCGGAGTAAGCCTGCGATAGGATGCTTTAGGGTTATTGATATTGATAGTGCATGAATGTTGAGTATGATTTGGTTGATAACATGTTGGAAGATGGAAGATGAACTCTCTAACCAATGTTCTTTATCTCTGATATTCGTTTTAAACTTTTTGCTTTAGTATAATTTAGTTATAGTCACAACCAAAACCCCTCATGTTTACATAAGTAATCAAAAGTAATTAACAATCACCTGCCTCTCTGTGGGAACGAACTTGTTCTTATTACTATACTCTAATCTATATTAGTGAAGTAAGAACTTGAATTAATTTTGCTTGGCTGACAACCGATCAGACTTATTACTACTGCCTGCCTCAAGAATAATGAGTTTAAGCAAACACTAACCGACGCGGGAACTGATATCAATATCATCACCATTAAAACTCTAGGGGATTCGGGAATCTCCAGGAACGAGGTTACGCACTTGCTGACTGTAATCAAGGATTCTGAAGGGAAGTCCAGGAGTTCTTACAGTTACATCACTCTCGAAGTAAAGATGGGTGACGCTCAGACACATGCCAAGTTTCACATTATCAAGGAAGATCGAAATTATGACATGGTTTTGGGACGCTCATGGGTCCGTAGCAACAAGATGGAATCAGGTGTATCTCCTCTGCCAGCGCCAACACCTCCAAGACTCTCAAACAAACCATCAAATCCCGAAGATGGCCTATCATACGAGTTTCGTCGCACAATGGATCTGGATGTGAAGCAACTACCAGGAGAGGACATGGTGTAAGTCATATCCAACCAGCTCCTTTGCAACCAGCGATCACACATCCCATTAAAGCTTGGGGACTTGACCCGGATATCAACCCTACGCTGACTCGACGATGTGAATGGGAAGATGATCCTTTTTAAAATTTTATCAAATGGGTATGGATTGTCTCTACAGGAGATAAGAAAGTTAGTAACCCGGTTATTCAGAAGATATTTGTTAGTACCTAGAAATTGTTCCTAGGAAAAAACAATATATTGTTGAGGTACTTTTTAGGCTTGAGGATCAAAATCGTACAAAACGAGCCTAAGCTAAGACAATGGCCGTCCACGTTTTGCTTCGGCTACAAAGAGATAAGATGGGTTGATCTTAGGGGAGGGAAGCAAAGAAAGTTGAAGGAATTTGTGTTTTGAATTGTGTGTAGAGATGGAGAATAACAGAGTTGTGAAAATGATCAGCTTGTGAAATAGGCCAAGTAGCCTATTTATAGTGATTAATAACACATATTTTCCTTGTAAAGTAGTGGAGATAGTGGGGAGATGGAGTGATGGAGATTGTGGGGAATGGTATAACCGACCACTTTATCTTGGGAAGTTTCTGGAAACTTCTGGATCATTACTCCATCACCTCTTCAACCACTTCAACCGTCACCACTACTTTGTAACTTCCTTGTCATGGGGTGTTGCCACGCCGCATGCTGCTGTAACCACCATACCCAAACCCCATGAATAATCCCCAATGTAATATGATTTGATCTCTCGTAAGAATAAGTGGTCATGGACTCAAAAACGTGAGTTTGTTAAAATATAAACACTCGACTACATGACAGTTGAAAACCTACAAAATTCTTTCTGGAAAGTTCTGAACTCTCGGTATCAGGTCATTTTCACCTAGCAAATGGACTCCAAATAAATAAATTATTTTTTCAAAATTTATGTCTTTATGTTATCTAAAGAATGAGAGGTAAACCACCTCATTCTGACTTCGGACGAAGATTTTATGACTGTTACGGTAAGAATACATGAATCTGAATTTTTCTGACAGCGGAAATTGCTAAAGTCTTTCACGAAATCATGTATGGTTCTACACATTTGGTGGTCTAAGATCTATAATAATGTCATTATAATTCTAAAACAATGGTGTAAACTCACTTGGAGCCGTGACAAGCCACCGGAAGCAGAAGGTATCTCATAATACGACTCGCCAACAAGTTCTTCGTTTTCAGCTCCGGATCTTCAATTTCTTCAGTTTGAAACGATGTTTCAGGTCCATTGTCATCTTGACTTTCTTTTTCAGTACTTCCAAAAACAAAGGTACTTTATGATACCAGGGTATCCATATTACTAGTCATCTAAGAATGACAAGTGTTCATAAGAGTCAGAATTCATCAAGTTCAGTAAAACGAAAGATTATGTGACTTGGTGATACTCAAAAGAAAGTGTACCTACAACATAAGGAGCCGAAACTCCAATAAAAGTTGGGACGCCAAACTTGAAAGGTTGAATACTCAAGTCACCTTGACGAGTCACGCTCCCATACTACGTGAAGGTGCACGTCAAGAGAAGATATAGAAGTACTTCATGCAGAAAAGAAGAGTAAAATAAAAATATGAGACAATTACCTTTTTCAAAGGACGGTCTCCACTTCCAGGCATAATCACCCGAGGTATCTTCTCCCCTGAATGAGGAATGATATTCACTGCAATATCAGGTGCAAAGTGTTCTGGGAACGACGACTACAAGGAACAAATTAAGCGTTTAATTATTAAATAAGAGATGAAGATTAAACTAAAAATGATTCGAGATACCTGTGTCAAGCTGATGATTGGATCACGCCTGCTCCAAAAGTAATTTTCAAGTTCGGCTGAGCCGCTAACTCCTTCTCAAAAGGCCCACTAGACACGAAGTTCTTAAGGAAGGTAAGATGTGCGTTCCAGAAATCAGCATATTCATCAGTGACGCGTCCTTTTTTATCGACATGGAGGAAAGGAATACTTCGACCAGAAATGGTATGGGAGCCCCAAATCGCTGAATTACGTCTATAGGAGGCGCTTTAGTACGGTAACGATGAATAGACTGATCAAAGTCTATTTTCCGAGCCGCCCTATCGATGTTATAACTCTGCATGACATAACTATCAGAACGAAAAACAAGAATGTACCCTGGAGTACAACTATTCATAAAAGTGGTCTCACTGAATGTAGCAACATTACCCTCATCAGCAAGGCTAGAGCATAGGACAATATCAGAACTCTCAGCAAAGGTCTCCGGTGGAATCACATGTGGAAGGCTCGAACCCCAAGGTATGAAATTCACCTTCCTTTCATTATCCATTAAACTAATAAGACTAACAGAAGAAGGTTTCTTCCTGCTCCAGCGAAGTATTCTAGCATACTCTATCCCTGCACTTGGATAAGAATGCTTGGCCTTTGGCGCATATTCAGGAAAATGTTCCTGCAGCCAAGCTTGTATAAACATGACAGGGATAAAAGACTTTATCTTGGAATGACCATTAGAAAACTTCATGTCACGAATGAAAGTATCCAAATGAGAGTATAAAGAGCCTAGAAATAAATTACCAATAGAAAGAGTCTTTCCACCGGCAAGCACAACAACAAGCAGAACAAGTGCAAACTTCAATTGACCTCCAGGAGAATCTTCGAACACGTCTTTGGAAATCCAAAGTATAAGGAATGTAGCAATGCATAAAGGATGGTCAACAGCAAGGTCGTCAACACTTGTACTTCCGTTCCACCAACAGTCAATCCAAGATGAATAATTCTTGTTATTACAACGACCAGACTTCTGTAAATCTTTTATTTTCTGAACAAGGATGGCGCCATATTTCTTTTCCTCCTTAGACCATTCAAGTGGAATGCTACCACCAACGGCCAGTTGCAGATAGACCGCCGTGTCCTCCAAGGTGATTGTTAACTCACCTCAAGCACATGCTGCTGAATGGATTGGACCGCACCAACGAGAAGCAAATGCAAGCAGACCCTTCGTGTCCTTGTTAATGTTCAAAGTCTCAAACACTTGCACAACATGGAATATCCTAGCATTTTCTAAAAACAACTTCACCTGGGGTTTTTTCAACATAACTCTAGCCCATCCTTTCCATTCAGACTGAGGGATTTGGAACGTTTTAAAATGAACAAATGAAGGCATGCATTATTCTCTCTGCAAATAACACCTGACAAGAGTCCGTGGATAAATACTCTGAGGCTGAGAACACTATTGATGTTCTGGATAAAATTGCCAATATAGTTATGGTCAGCGGCCTCTTCAACAACACCATCAAAGAGCTTGTCATAGATATTGGGCACGTCATCTAGAGAAAGAACATCAGAGTCTTTTCTTTCGCAACGACTAGAAGCAGTGGTATCATTATCTTCATGATCGTTAGACATCTACAATGGGTTCGAATAATATTTACGCCAACTACTAGGCAGTCCTGTGGAAGGTTTGGTTCTATTTTATGCACATATAGTACTGATATGCAAATAATGCTTATATATATATATATAAGAAAATCAAAACCAACATCTAGGAAGTTGCTACAAAACCTAGCGTACCTGGTTAAAGCTTAACAACACTATAGTGAAGCCAATGAAGGATTATCACAATCAGAGATAACAATTATGAAGTTGGAGTTCACCTGCAAGATGCTATAAAGAGAGGATTAGTATCAAGCCAATAACATGCTTATGCAATGAAGCAAGCAATAATAATTGAAAGGGTGAGTAAGCACTCACGTCAACAAAAAAAATATGTGAGTAAACAACTAACATAAAAAAAAAACTCAAGTGAATTATTCAGGTAAAAGAAAAAAAAAAGTTTACCTGGACGGTGCCGGAAATCAGCCGGAAAATTGGCCGACGGTGGTCGGACGGTAATGTCGCCCACGGGAGGAGTTGGTGCTGGTTGGGGGAGGAGAAGAGAGAGAAGGTTGGTGGTGGTGATGGAGAGAATAAAATAAATAAATAAAGGGTTTACTCCCTTTGATAGTGATTGGTTTCCAAATCTAGGTCAAACAAGGATTTCCTCTCTGAAACCATGCTCTCGTGTTGCACACAGGTCAATTTTGGTATATCCATCATACTGATCAGCCACGCTTTGCTAATTTACACTCTCCAGACGATGCTTTATCATCCTACAAACACCATTACATCAATTATTGCTTCCTCAACGATTATTCGACATTATCAGAGTGTCATCGAATCAGAATTTCTGGTAATTTCCGACAACTAAGCTCGTTGATTTATTTTGCTTATATCAGTAAAAGAAAAATCACCATCTAACGCTTACCACAAAAAATTATTGTTCCGCGCTAAGCAGGGGACTTAATGTTGATGGTAAGTTTTTGACAAGTGAGAAAATTGTAATATTGTTTTTCGCCTAGCTGCAGAAGCATCACATAAATATGCATAAATTCCTGACATGACATCAGAATTATGAATACATATTGTTATCTTACATTCCACAAGAGAATTGAGAATGCATATTCAACTCATGGCTAAATTAGCTATGTAGCTCTTTTGCATATACATGCGTCCGTAGAAATTTCAGGGCTTTACCAGGCTAAACTCTCATTATTTCATGTGCATCCATGCAAATTATTTGTCTCAATCAGAATATGTTGATTATACAAAATTACGAACATTCGGAATGAATGCCATATCATCTCTGAATGAAAACATAAATTTAGATGCATACGATCTAAATGCAAAGTCGCATCAAACATCATCTCAGGTTGCAAACTTCTACAGCTGAATCTCTTGAATATGTTTTGAATGCACTGTATAAAAGTTAAGCATAATACTAATATCAAATCTCATGCGACTGAGAAACTCTAAAAGGCAATGACTACGACCACGATATTAATGAATGCTAAAGCTAGCGGTGCATAGGCAATAACCATAGCACTAGCAAGTGCCAGCCTTGACTAGCAAGCCCTGGCCACACTCCCAACTGTTGATGGTAAATTTTTGACAAGGGAGAAAATCATAATACTCCCCTTGTAATGCTGCTTTTTGCCTGGCTGCAGAAGCGTGAAATAAATATACATTAATTTCTGACAAGCATCAGAATTATGAATACTATTCCTATCCTACATTCTGCAAGAAAATCGAGAAAGGATATTCAGATCATGGCTACATTAGCCCTGTATCTTTTTGGTATATATATGCACCAAAGAAATTTCAAAGCTTTATTCAACTAAAACTTCGTTATTTCATGTGCTCCCTGCGAACTACTTGTATAAAACAGAACGACTGGTTATACAAAATTACGAACATTCAGACTAGAGGCGATGCCATATTTGAATGAAAACGCTAATTAGATGCATATCATCTAAATTGCAGAGTCACATCAAGCATAATTTCAAGTTGCAAACTTCCGCGGCTGAATCTGTTGAAGATGTTCTGTATGCACTGCACAAAAGTTAAGCATAAATGCTAACAATTAAATCTCACAAGACTGAGAAACCCTAAATAGGCCATAGTCATGGTCACAACATTAGCAAAGGCCAAAACCAATGGCACATAGGCAATAGCCCTGGCATCAACAAGTACAAGCTTTAGTAAGCCTTAACCATGTTTCTAGCACAAACGTGTCAAATTACAAAGGCAATAAAGGCGACAAAGTCAAAAGCCATGCAAAAGCCACGCAAAGTGCTACCAGAGGAGCGAAGGCGCTAGCGCTAGGGCGTGTACTTCCGGAAGAGCTAGCCTCAGCGCTAGCTCCGCTCCGCTCCCGCGCCAAGCTATGCTCCCTTGCCGCGCCTGTTGCTGTTGTTTCTGCTTCATCCCCTATCGCTTGTGCCAGCACCATTCTTCGTCGCTAGCACCAGTACTTAAATAAGCTATTTAGCCCATTCAAACAGAGAACAGAAAACGAAGAACAGATAGAAAATCATTCTCACAAGCTCTGTTATTCTTCACCTCTACACACCATTCAACACATACAAATTCCTTCAAATTTCTTTGCTTCCCTTCCCTAAGATAAACCCATCTCCTCTTTTGTAACTGAAGCAAAACATAGACAGAAATTCTTCTTGTTTGGATTCGTTTTGTATGATTTTGATCCTCGAACCTAAAAAGTACTTCAACAGTATATTGTTTTTCCCATGACCAATTTTTAGGTACAAGCACCAACACAAATGAGTAGAATGATAGGATTTGGAAACCCTATATAAATAAACCGCAATCGCACGGTGTCTACAATGCAAACAACAGCAAGTACGGGTCAAACCCAAAGGGAACGGGGACAATACTGCAATCAATATCTCTAATCAACTAATCAAGAATAATATTTTTGGATTTTTCGGAATAAAGTTAAAACAAGAAAAATAAACTAAACTAATAAAATAAATCAAATGGGAGGAACAGTAACCAGGGTTTTCATTATCCACCACTATTTCTATTTAATTACTGAAATAAAACATAACTCCTGAATATTCATTTATTGTTCGTTCTATCGATATCACATATTATATGTATTAGAGTCGCAAATGTCACTGGGATGCCCTAAGCATGGCATATCACAAGCTCTAAGTCTCATGCATACACCATCTAATTGCGTTAGCGAGAAAATAATACGAAACTAATTATAGGTTCACAAATAATATCTGGCTCTTCTAAGCATACCCCATCTAAGGATTTAACTCAAGCATGAAATATCAAATGAGTAGAAAAATATATTTGTAATCTTATTAATTCTGCGCATGGGTCATTGTATTGTACATAACCGGTGAAGCAACAACTAATTTTTTCATTAAATCAATAAACAAAATCATGGAACTAATCTTATTCAAATCATAATAGTCTGTACCAAATAATTCAATTTAATTGGTCTAAACTTTTAAGTGGTTTCAACATAAACCCTAGCTACAAATCAATTAGAACATGGAGTTGGGTTTCTCAAAACCCATAAAAATAATTAAGAAAAGGAAAGAGGGAAATGATTAACCCTATATGATTACTGCTCATGTATAGTAGCCTCCAACCTTTATTTTCTTCTCTGAAAAACAAAACAACATAAGTCAAGCCTTGTCTCTGACGCACAACCTTAACTTTCTACTACCGCATGTACTCTTTCCCCCAAAACTTCCTATGTTTGTCCCCCACTAACCTTGACTGCCTCCCCTCTTTTTTCCCTTTCACGCTCTCTCGATTCCCCATCTTCTAATCTACCTCATGTACGCACCCTACCACCAACCCTCTACACTTTCCTTCTACGCCTAGTCTAGGTCTTCTCTCCCTTGTCTCTATCTCTTTTATACCCAACACCTAAAATACCTCTTTTCTCTCCCCTACCTAAACCTGCCTACTTCTTCCTGGAAACCAAACCTAGCAGACCTTCTTTCCTTTTATACATTCTCCAATCACGTCCCATCGTCCAATAGCCAAAGTCAACAAACTTCAACCGCCTTACATTCTCTAGCACCTAGACACGTCCACATCACCACTAGCTCTTGGTCCCATTACCAACTCACGTGTCTTGTTCTCACGTTATCTCTTTGCTTCAACCAGACAAAATCAACAGCCAAACCTTCTCTCTATTCTTTTTCTTCACTTTCTTTTTCTAGCATTTCATGTCACTATCTCTGCCTCTCTCTTCTATATTTTCTACCCCCTTCTCACATCTCCATAACTTCCCTTTTATGCTTCCTCCTAAAACCCAAAACCTAAAAAGAAAATCCTACCTCTTCTATCCTACCCCACGTGAACCAATAACCCAACACCTTCTCTCCAATTCTTTTTTTCTTTCTCTCTCACTAGGTCCCTTCCGTACCACCTCACAACTTCTCTTGGCTCATCATTAGCCTCTCCACGTGACACCCTCCTCATTACTCGGTCCACTTTTTTGGTTTTCGTCTGTCCAACAAACAAATACTGAAAAAGAAGTCTGTAACTAAATGAGAGCATTTCTAATCCATGCTTCCATTATTCATGGTCGTACTACCACCTCAATCTCCTTATAAGAAGAGAGAAATTTTCTTATATAGACACACACCCGTTACCACAGCCATTTACCCATGTTTTATTTGTAACCGCGAGTTTTACGCATACAACCTAAAATAATATAAAAACCATAAAATTAGCATAATAAAATCACTAGAAAATATAGATAAGACTGTAAAAGTGTATAAATTAAGTGCTTATCATAGCACACACATGTGCCAAAGGCCTAACAAAGCCAACATGCCCATGCCAAACAAGCACTAGCGCGAGCGCTGGCAGCAGCGCTAGCGCTCCTTTTTCTTACCTCGGCGCGTCTTCTTACCCTTGATCGTGCCAGCACTATCCTTCGCTACTAGCTTGCACTATTATTACCAGCACAAACTGCATGTTGCAAACATGCAACAAACATGCCATTGCCACGCTAATTGGTATAAAATCTATTTGTAGCACTACTATTCACGTGTTTTGAGTCTATAACTCAAATAACTCCTACGAGAAGTCAAACAATTACCTGGGGGGATTCTTCATGGGTTTTGGTCTGGTGGTTACAACAACATGCGACATGGCAACACCCCATGATGAGAAAGTTACAAAGTAGTGTTAAGGCTAAAGCAGTTAATGGAATAATAGAGTAATGGTTTCCCAGAAATTCCAAGGCGGTTACACCATTACCCCGTAACCTCCATCACCCCATCTCCTCACTACCTCCACTACTTTACAAGGAAACGTGTGTGTTCTCAACTATTATAAACAAGCTACTTAGTTATTCAGAAAGACACAACAAGCTTGCCATTCTCACAAGCTCTGTTATTTCTCCAATAGTTTATCATTTCTACACACGATTCATCACACTCATTTCCTTCAACTTTGTTTGCTTCCGTCCCCTAAGGTCAATCCATTTTCTCTCTTTATGATCGAAGCAGGACGGAACGACTAATTTCGTGGTTTAGGCTTGTCATGTACAATTTTGATTTCCGAATCTAAACAAAGTACTTCTACAGTATATTGTTTTGCCTAGAATCAAATTTTAGGTACTAACAGACATGACTGATTTTTGTGCCACCTGTCCTCTAACTTTCGTTAGCCGTTTTTTCAATAAAACGGGACGGAAAAAGTCAACGCATGGACGTTTAATAAAGGTTGAAAAAAACGTGGGTATTTTTTAATTGGAGTTCCACACATGGACATTTTATTAAAAAGTCCTTTGCAATTTTAAATTTTCTTAAATTTTTATAATTTTTTTTTTTTGGCTTATTCCATCTTAAAACAGATTAAAAAGTAAAAAAGAATATCAAACCAAAAAATTTGGAAAATTTTTAAAAAA
The DNA here is from genome assembly GCA_023531435.1 of Papaver californicum. Lineage (NCBI taxonomy): Eukaryota > Viridiplantae > Streptophyta > Magnoliopsida > Ranunculales > Papaveraceae > Papaver > Papaver californicum. The sequence continues at coordinate 4,616,459 of JAJJMC010027962.1, read as the reverse complement.
AAATTGAGTTCAAGAACAAACCATCGATATAGAACTTGCATGATGGCCCATTGTTCACAGAATCGGTGGATATGGACAATCATATCAGCCGATTCTTGTTAAAAGAAATGCTCATTTTTCTGGATATTTTTTAAGATACAATCGGCATATCAAATGCTTATTATCTGCTGATTTGGTTTATAAAAATATTTGAATATCATATTCATACCAAATTCGGCATATGTTCTACATTGTATCTATTGATTCTGGTTCATGTTCTTCATTCACGAAGAACAACATCACTGAAACCTACCGATTCTAAATTTCCTAAACTCATTTTTCTTGTATTTTTTGGGATACAATCGACAGAGTTGAACCTACCTATTAGCCGACTATAAACAATCTACGTGCAAAATACCTCTGCCTTATCGGTTTTAGTTTATATAAATTTTGAAAATCATATTGATATTAAAATCGACACATGTTCTTCTTTGTATTTGGCGATTTTGGTTCATGATCTTCAGTCACATATAATCGTCAGGTAAATCATTAAATACTTGTCGATTCTAGTTTACTAAAAAAAAAATTTTAAAAAAAAATCGAATAAAAAATATAAATACTAAGAAAAAAATTAATAAAAAATATCAAAAAATAATAAGATAATACTAAAACTTTCAAAAAGAGTTCAAAAAATAATAAAAATAACTAATAATTAATTAATTTAACTAATCTAAGAATTAATTTAATGATGAACACTAATTAATCAAATGATATATTAGCCATTAACTAAAATAGTTGGACAAGAGATTCTTGGAGTCACTTCAAAATGATCCTATTTTAATTTACTGGGTACGCCTCAAATAAACCGGGTAGGATATATTAACCAATATAAATATCGAGGTGGTCAGGCTCAAGATGAAGTGTTAATACTGAAAACTCAATCTAGCTATCAGTAGATCGATGAAGATTAAACAATACAGAATAGCGACGGAGATCGAGCCAAGTTTCCAAAAATAAACATCCTATGTAAATTACAGTAGAATTTCGTTAAATTAATCCACGATAAAGTAATAATTTCACTAAATTAATATTTTTTTACGGTCCCGATTTAGGTTAGTGTGCTAAACTAATAACCTCACTAAATTTATAAGATACTAAAACATTTAAGATTCCAATAAAGTCCAACTAATATATAAATTAAGTGTAATAAAAAAAAAATATGGTGTCTTATTAAAATAGAAATCAAAAGTTGTTTGTTTCTTATTCATATTTATATAACATAGGATTTCATCTCTAATTTTTTTTCCGTCCCTTAAAAGTTCCGGAGTGTAGTCTCTTAATAGTTCCAAAATGATTTTACTGTGTTGTTCTTCTTATATATCAATAATATGCAATATATTATCTTATAATATGAAAACAATTAAAATTTAAAATAAAATCTCCATATATTTATTATTTTAGGAAAATAATCTACATACTTATTTTTGATTTTTTTTAAATTTGGTATGTATCTATATATTAATAACTTACTTCATGCGTCCTAAATTACTAGTTTGGTTTGAAAAAGTTAAGATATAAAGAAGACCAATGAAATTTATAAAACTACTCATATTAAATGCTAAATTATTATAACAAAAATAATAATATTTTAAAAAAGAGAATGAGGATAAACAGAAAAGATATTAAATAGATTTTTTTTTTCCTGGAGATATTATTTAATTTTTAGATTTGTTTGTATATTTTTTGATTTTATATAATTATAAAAAATTCAAGGTTATATTTGAGAGTTTAATGTAAAAAGACCACTATAAACAGAAGTTGGATTTTTTTGTAGAATATATGAAAATAGAATAAAGGACAAATAATTTAGGACAGAGGGGGTATTGATAAGTTGATACTGAACTAAATTGATAAAATTTAATAGTCCCAGAACTATTATTTTATCGAGGTTTTACTGTAGGTAGTTTCTAGATAATGTAAGTATCTAGCTAATTTCCTATAATTTGTATATTCTAGTTAATTAAGGTATATTCTAAAGAATAAGATATTATCTTAATTACTTTTATATTTGCTTTATAAATAAAGTGTGTCAGTGTAATTATAAAAGATATCAGTACAATCAGTTTTTGGAGATCAATAATATTTCACACTTCGGGGTTTTGTCGTGGATGTAGGTCGATAATCACCGGACCACATCAAATCTCCCGTGTCAATTTCATTTTCTCTTTAATCCATGATCTCTTGATACTTATAATTTATTACTGTATTAAAGCGGTGAGATCTGCTTAAAATGCTTATGCTACAAAATTGAAATCTTTTTTCCACATGCCTTAATATTTCTGTTTTTTTATATATCATGTATCGAGGTCGTTACTCATAGATCAAAGATAATTAAATGGTCATACGTGGTGCCAATCTATGAAAACTAGAAGACACAAAAGGTTTGTTATTCACTGTGTAAAAGATCGGGAAATTATTTCTTGTTTCTTGGTTTTCCAAGAGATGGGACTAGCACCAAGCATAATAAAATATCATGTAGTAGATCATCGAGTCATGGGTCATCCATCCCAGTCAGAGTCGCAATATCCACTTAAATGAAGGGTACTACTAGATGATAAGAAAAGATCTTTTCTAATAGTACCTTTTAGATAACGAAGGATGTGGTTTGCTACATCCATGCGAATTGTGTGAGGATTACTCATAAATTGACTCAGAGTATTGACAGCGGATTATGGTAAGATATAACAATCGACCAATGGGGTGGCGGTAGAGAGTTGGATCAGACATAGTTTGACCATCATCAGGTTTTAATCGAAGTTCTTGTTCCATAGGGAAATCAGAAGTGAGAGCCCATGTCAGTCCCGCATCTTTTAAGATATCAAGAATATACTTCATTTAGCATAAAAATATACCGCTATACAAACGAGATACTTCACTTCATAAAAAGTACTGAAATCTACTGGTATACACATTTTTGTATCTGTTTTGTCTCAATTTTTTTATTGATAGTGCTCGATTGTGTACTCATTGTGTTATTTTATGTGTTTGTAGGTATTTTTGGAAAATAAACATTGTTGGAAAAATTGGCTCGAGAAAGTGTTAATGGCACCCTAGGAATTGACAAAAGCACCCCATGAGAATTGATAAAGGCACACATATAAGTGATAAAGGCACGCACTTTCCTTATTTGTTTGAACTTGGCGGAAAGTTTTATTCTCTCGAACATCAAATATGTGAAGTTATTAAACGAGATATTTTGTGTTATCTCTTGGTTGTTAAGACAAGGATCTTTTCTAAAAAGAAAGTTCGACACATTGGAAACACTTTAAAGCCAAGAAAATCTCGGGAATTAGTTTGAAACTAAATCAGGCAGCTTCTCGGATTTGCGTTGATATGATGTTTTATTTCGAGTAAGAGTTTCATACACGAGAGGAAACAACATCAAAGACTTTAATTGTGAATCAGACTGCCGAGAATAAAATCAGATCAAGAGTTGAAAAAAAAAATCACAGAGAAGATACTTTCTTCTGACGAGAATATTTCAATTAATTCAAAGATTTGGATAAGAATTGGTAAGTGCTAAGAGGTGTATTATAAATAGCAAAAGATGGGAGAGAAAAAAAATAGGAGTTACAGGAGGGGGGGGGGGTGCTTGCTTTTGTTAGAGAGAAAAAAATCGAAGTTGCAGAGAAGTTTCTTCACCAGCAGGAAGAAGAAGAAGATCAAGAACATAAGTCTGCACTAAATAGTCACAGAACTATTGCTAAAGCTTTTAATCTTTACAACGCCCAGAACCAGTTGTTTACACGGTTGTGGTACCTTTCTCTTTAGCGACAGAGATAACAATTTTTGTAACGTTTATAAACGTCTCAAATTCATTGTGTCAATTATGTTTGATTCTTTTCTTCTCCTCAAGCACTTTTGAGTCATGTTTCTATCTTTTGAGAGTATTTTGAGCGTGATGTGTTAAACCCATCACTGGGACAATGGAGGAAGCCACATTTTACAATTAATTAGTAACTTTATTTGATTCTTTATGACTTTTTGCATTAATTTTAATTGATTTATGATTTTCATTAATTAGTTGTGATTTTGTTTGATGGTGTATGCTGAGACTTGGAGCTTTTGATGTGCCATGCTTATGATTTACAATTAATGTTTTGGAAATCTAATTTTGACAAAGAAATAGAGTCAATAAAAGAACTATAATTGTTATGAATCAAACAAGTATCACTTCAATATGATTAATGGTGGAATTTTGAGTTCCAGTTTCTCTCAATATTATTATAATCCTTTACTTTCTAGTTTAAATTAGAATTAGGTCTAAAATCAAATCTTAATAAGCCCGAGTGAACGAATCTTATTTACCACTTCTACAATCATATCATCTACCAAGATCTTTAATCGAAAACGATTTTTCCAAAAATGATTTAAGTTTGGAAATTGATGTTTCATTATTTCCGATAATGATTATATCATGCACATAAACGAGTTGAACCCTTTTTATATGTAAAAAGGATGTAATCAGCAATGGATAAGTGAAACCCTCTTGTATATAAAGAATTTTGAAAACCAATGTCTAGAAGCTTGTTTAAGGCCGTACAGTAATTTGTTTAATTTGCAAAAGGAATTCTCCCCCTCACGAGAAAATTAGGGTGGTAGGTTCATATAGATTTCTTCTTCAAGATCACCTTGTAAAAAAGCATTATTTATGTCTAATTGGTGAAGTGAACATCCTTTTACAGATGCAGCGGAAAGAAGAAGACGAACAGTAACGAGTTTTGCAACTGGTGCAAAAGTATCATGATAATCAATATTTTCGACTTGAGTGTATCTCTTAGCTACAATGAGAGATTTGTAACGTTCAATGGATCCATCAGGTCGATATTTTATTTTATAAGTCCACATACAACCTATTGGTTGTTTACCAGGTGGTAAAGAGGTACGAGTCCAAGTATTATTAGCTTCTAAATATGAAATTTCCTTTTTCATCGCGCCATTTCGGATCTTTCATGGCTTGAGTAAAAGAAGTGGGTTATGTTGAGTTAAGAACTAAAGACAAAAAAAACTGATGAGATTAAGAAAATGGTTCAAGTGAAAGATAATTAACCAATGGATATGGGGTTGAAGAAACATTAGAGCAATGATAATTCTCTAACCATTTAGGTGGTTGACGTTGCCGAGACGGTCTGTCCAAATTTATAAAAATATTTGGAAAAAGGGAAGTAGATGTGGATGAACAATTACTATCATTATCAAGTTCTGATTATGGAGAATGTAGAGGTGATAATGTTATACTCCTCAATGGAGATTCTTGAGATAGGGTGACACTAGGATTAGTTGATGAAGTGGCACTAGAATCAGTTAGTGAAAAAGATAAATAATTATCTTTAGAAGAAGATTCAACGTAATCAAGTATGGGACTATCATTTATAATTGGAAGAGAAGTCAGTGGAGAGTTGTTAGTTTTATTATGTATGATATTATCGAGAAAAGGAAATAGTCGTTCATGAAATATTACGAGAAATGATAATTTTACGAGCTTCGACATCAAAAACATAATATCCTTTTTGACCGTAAAGATAACCCATAAAAATTATCGGATTTGCACGAGCATAGAATTTATTATAGTACGACTATTTCATGCAAAACAAAGACAACCAAAAACATTAAGTATTGAATACGATGGTGGAGTATCAAATAACATTTGGTGAAGAGACATATTATTTAAAATAGGGGTTGTCATTTTATTTATCAAATAGGCATCAATGAGGATGCATTCACACCAAAAAGATAAAGGTAGCCCAGATTGAAATCGAAAAACACGAGCTACGTCAAGGAGACGTCGATATTTTTTTTCAACAACATTATTTTGTTGTGGCGTATCAACACAACTACGTTGATGGATGATTCTATGTTGGGCATACCATGACTGAATTTCCTTAGACAGAAACTCAGTGCCGTTGTCATATCTAATAGTTTGAAGTTGTGGTATGAATATGTTACCATTACCAGATTGTAGATTGTCAATTTTTGATTGAAATTGAGTTTGTATCATATTCAAAAAAATAGACCAAGTATTTTTTTCATATCTAGTTTAACATGCATCAAGTATATCCATGTGCATCGAGTATAGTCATCAACAATAGTTAGGAAATATCATGCACCAGAATGAGAAGGATCCTTAAATGGTCCCCATATATCACAATATATATATATATATATATATATATATATATATATATATATATATATATATATATGTTGAAATGCACGAATAGTAGAACTAGTACTTTTATTAAATTTTAAGCGAGATTCTTTTGCTAGGGGGCATACATCACAAGAACAATTCATAGATAACTTAATATATGGATAAGTCTTACATAAAATATTTAAATTAAGATATGATAAGTGGCTTAACGCCAATGCCATAGATCAAAGTTTTCTAAAACTAAAGAGGAAACAACAATACTAGTTGCCGAGTATAAAAAATAGAAGCCATCTTTTGCTTTAAGACCAATCTACAATTTCGTTGAAGGGTCTTGAAACACACAATGTTATTGATCAAAAAAAACATCACAGGGAGATGATGTCAATTGAGAGATTGATAATAGGTTACATTTAAAAGAAGGTATATATTATACATCATGTAGTTAAAAATTTAGAGAGAAAGTCACAGTTCCAATATGAGTGACAAGGTGATTCTCACCATTAGGTAACTGGACATATATATGGTTAATAGCCAATATATATGAATAAAATAAAGAGAGGGAATAGCATATATGTTTAGATGCACCGGTATCGATAATCCAAGTGGACTGAGATGGAAGAACCACACCTACGAGATTGGCATTTGGAACAGGCGAAGCATCCGTTGGAGGATCCACACAAAGGGAAAGAAGCCTAGCATAATGATTTTGTGTCATGTCAGGGATTGGTGCATGCAAGTTTGGTCCATTTGATGACGAAGCAAGATCAGTTCCATCTTTTGCTTTGGTTGGAAAACCATGGAGCTTGTAGCAAGTTTGTTGAGTATGGCTACACGACCACAGTGGTCGCAAGTTAGACGAGGACGCTTATGATTCTGGCCCGGACGTGATTGATGAAAACCATCATTTCCAGATATATTCAAAGCAGCAGAATCCACTATAGGAACAGTAGAGTAATTGAGCTCTTGTTGTTATTCCTCTTGTCGGACAAGAGAATAAATCTTAGAGGTATTAGAAAATAGTTCCATCAACAATATTTGACTGCGGCTAGCAGCGAAACAATCATGAAGACCTTGCAAAAATTCCATGCCCTGATCTTAATGGAGACGATCCAATGTGGATTTGGCATTTCCACAAATACAAGGAGAGATAACAGCAAGCGATTGTAGTTCATCCCATAATGATTTCAATTGAGTAAAATAAGAAGATACATTTGAACCTTCTTGTTTTAGATACCAGATGGCATGCTTAAGATGGAAGATTTTTGGAGCGTACGAATGGTAAAAACGAGTACGCAAATCCTTCCATATTTCATGAGCAGTGGCTGCATAAAGAATGTTGTTTTGAGTGTCAGGAACAACCGAGTGAAGAAGCCAGCTGCTATCAAGATCATTCAAACGTTCCCAAGAAGCAACATCCTTAGGATCAGCATCTGATGATGGTTTGACTAGAGATCCATCTACACAACCCAGTTTTTTTTCTCGTAGAGCCATGGTGATTACACGAATCCATGTCCTAAAATTTTCACCGGGCAACACAGGGTGACAATAGCAGTAGATGGGTTATCGGAATAGTAAATGAAATAAGGATCAATAATGGAACTCATAGCACTGTTCATGTTTTCAGCTATATTGTTAACAGGAGAACCCATGGTAGCCGTGTTACAAGAAAAATCAAAAAGGAAATAAATAAATAAAATACACAAAACTCAATCTATAAAACATACATTCAGATACCATATGAAAACTAGAAGACACAAAAGGTTTGTTATTCAACGTGTAATTATCAGTGATGAAGACTTTGATATTTATAGAAAAGATTACAAACAATTTACATGAAGAATAACTATAATCTAGGAGGAAAATACGTAATTACTATTTTTAATTGTGATTTTACAAATTGATTGACAGAAAACAAAAAAAAGAAAAATAATTCTAAAACTAAATAAGGAAACATGTCAATAAAAAGATGCTCTTATGAACGTTCCCAAAAAGCAACATCCTTATGTTCTTGATTTTTTTTATTTTTCATCCTTTTGATATCAACAAAAAGATTTGAGTATCTGACTTGGTTGTTACAGAATCATGTAATAATCACTATTTTATTGGTTATTTTCCAATAACTTATTTTTAAGCAGTTGATTTTAATCAAAGTAATGTGGATGATCAAAATACACGTCCACTGGTTTCTTTTATCAACAATTGTTTGTCTTAAAATAGACAAATGTCGACCTACGTTCCTTTGAAATTCTCTAGTTAATCCATTATCACATATTTTTCTGATAATTTTTTTTTAAAATTCTCTACTTCTGAAATTCAATTCACCAATTTAAGAAAAAAAAATTATTTTTTGAGAATTACATTTTTATAGTAATCTTTTTCACAATTTCTTTTTTCATATTTTTAAAAATCAATTAAATTACTTTTCATCTATGAATTCTCCTCTTGTTCTCAGTTATTACGGAGCAACACAAATTTATTCTCTATGTAACATCGTATTATTATTATAATATTCTCTTTTTTTATGCCTTCACTAAGCTTCTTACAATAAAACTCATATCACTAATTTTTAGCCCATTGGCTAATAAACAATAATCACCCTTCCAAATCCAACATAAGGAAGTGAATATCATTTTTGTTGTTCCTAATAGTGGTGTTGTCATCCAGGATTTACCTCAGTACCTCACTAAACAACGTGCTATATGCTATTGAGCAAATATATCAAACCATTAATTTTATGTGTCTATATGACATTATCATTTGTTTTAAGCATCGATAACTTAATTATTTTTCGGTTATTGGTGTCTTTCTATTCTCCAAAAGTAATTTGAATGTTGATTTGGTGTCTTTTAATTCTCATATGTAATTTGGATGTTGAGATCTTTTATATTTAGCGCAAAGTAGTTAATATTGGGTCTCGGTTGGTGATGCAGTACGGAAGCGTTAAAGTTTGCAACGGAGTAGAATCGAAAAGTAACCGATAAAATAGATAAACTTGATAGAAGTTAGTTGATCTTCAAAGATATATCCTAACGTATAGGAATTTATCTAGACTTTGTTAATTCACTCCGAATAACGACTATAGATATGAGATTAGTATTCAGACTTCGGGGTAAACCCAACTATGAATAAAAATCAAAATCAATAAACTCAATAATTATCCTAATTTTCGTTTTTGGAGCTTCTAATATAGATAACTCCTAATAAACAAACCCTAAACTTATCAAAAACCTAAAAACTTGTTTCCCAAGGTATCTACTACCTTTAGGCAACTTTCTTAACTTATTAAAACTCTTAAAATAAACTTCTAGACTCTTCAAAAATTACCCTAAATAATATATCCGAAAATTAATTATTTTTCTACTAAAAATAATATTAATAAAATAATAATAATAATAATAATAAAAGATTTATTTTCCATAAATCTCCCTCCATCATTCTACCGGCGTTGGAGAAGATTGTCCTCGAATTTTGCCGGTAACATGTTCTGCACGTGTAACTCATTGATGACAATCTTCATACACATGAATTGATGTCCTAACAAAATAATTTATGCACCGTATAGAAACATGTGGTATGATGGAAGCCCATAACGGATCATCATAAGTTGATTCAACAAATTATCTCTTGTTAGGGTACATATGAGAGACCATTTGTGTATCACAATAATCAACAACTAGCTTACTCTTGGGCAAAGTTAAATCATCAATATCAGTAATTTCTAAATCAATAAGTTTATCTGGTTAGATGACTCACCATGAAACTCCATCAAATCATGTGAAACTTCTTGGGACAGTTTTTCTTTGTCAGGAACAAGATGTTCTTCGCCTTGTAAAGAAGTAGATTCCATATTCTACTTGTCATCGGGATACTCATCGAAGATTGGGTTGTATTCCAATCAACAATATCTTGATTTTGTGCATCATTGTCATGACGGCTAACACGTCTTCAACATCGTCATCTGCACTATTTTTTTTCTATAAGCGAGCACAATTTAGATAGAAATTTTAGTGACTTCTTCAAATAACGTTCCACCTCTTCTAGAATCTCCTTCTTTAATTTGATCAGATATTCACATCTTCTCGGATCTCGTCTTGGTGATAACTTATTAACCCTGAATGATCGTCTTAGTTAACATCTTATTAACCCTGGAATCGACTTTGCTCTGGTAACCAACTGATGTAGCGCGGAAGCGTTAAAGTGATAGTAAAATTTTGCAGCAGAATAGAATCGAAAAATAACCTAAATAGATAGAATTGATAGAAGTTAGATGATCTTCAAAGAGATATCCTAACATCTAGGGGTTTATCTAGACTTCGTTAATTCACTACGAATAGCAACTATAGATATAAGATTAGTACTCAAACTTCGGGGTAAACCCAACTATGAATAAAAATCAAAATCAATAAACTCAACAAGTTTAATGAAAATAAAATAATTTTAATTAATCAATAACTGTCATAATTTTCGTTTTTGGAGCTCCTTATATAGATAACTCATACTAAACAAACCCTAAACTTATCAAATAACTAAAAACTTGTTTCCCAAGGTATCTTCTACCTTTAGGAAACTTTCTTAACTTATTAAAACTCTTAAAATAAACTTCTAGACTCTTCTAAAATTACCCTAAATAATAAATCCGAAAATAATTATTTTTCTACTAAAAATATTATTAATAAAATACAAATAATAATAATAATAAAATAATAGATTTATTTTCTATAAATCTCCCTCCATCAGTCAGGACCGAGACAACTTTATCTCGGGGGGATTTTGGGTGAAATCTCGGAGTTTTTATTTTCAAATTTTATACATATAATATATATGTCAAGCATTTTGCACATGTCATATATGTTGAGCTTGTATAATATAAAGAAACAATACCAATTTTTAAAAAAATTATATAAAAAAAAGAGTTTTTTTAGGGTGTATTTGATTTTTATTACTAGATTTCCATATGTTAAGCTTTTCTGGCAAGATCTCAGTCGTATCTCGGTAGAATCTCGGCCGTCTCGGCGGGCTTCTCTTTCAAATCTCGCCTCGCTGAGATTAAGAGACTTGTCACGGTGAAGGACCAAAAACAAAAATCTCGACGAGATCTTGGTCGTCTCGTCCAAGATTAACTACACTTATTTAGGGAGTATCATAATTTGGGTTTACCCACCTAAATCAATTTTATCAATTGGTTTCTAATTTGTTCAACATCTTTATCAATGTTCATCAAAGATGTATTATTCAACTCGGTTAGTGGTTGTTTGTTCACCACTGATATGGTTATTATTAGCTTTATTCTAGAATATTTTTCGTTCCTTTTTTCATCACCATTGTTCATCACATAGATTGTGATTTTGTGTCCACAATTGTCTCATTATATTGGTTTTGATGCTTTCACTTAACCTTAAAGATGGTCATTCTTTTCATTATATGGTTAGATGACAGTGTTCATTAAATCGTTGTTCAAGTTGAACACTTTGATTTTTTCCGTGTCCAACTTGCAGAGGGAGGTTAGAATACATTGACTAATATGAATATCGAGGTGGTCAAGCTCAAGATGAAGTGGTCAAGACTCAAAACTCAAGCTAGATATCAGTAGATCGACGAAGATCGAGTCAAGTTTCCAAGAATAGATTACATGTGTGAATTAGGTAGTTTCTTGACAAGGCAAATATCTAGCTAATTTCCTATAATTCCTATATTATAATTAATTAGATATATTTTAAATAATAAGATATTATCTTAATTATTCTTGCATTCACTTTATAAATAAAGTGTATCAGTGTAATTATAAAAGATCACAGTACAATCAGTCTCTGGAGATCAATAATCTTTCATCTTTCGGGTTTTGCCCGTGATGTAGGACGATAATGACCGAACCACGTTAAATCTTTTGTCTCAATTTTATCTTTTCTTTAATCTACGATCCTTGGATACTCATAATTTACTATAGTAGTACAACAACTTAGTTAAGATAAAGAAGAAGTTGGAGAAATGTTTGTCCAAGTACATAGTCAAAATGAGTTTAGATGGATATTGGACTTGATACATATGCTCTACAACCTATAAATAAATGAGGATCCAATTTAAAAGGTATACATTCTCTAATATTTTTCTCCTCATAAAACTTGCCTAGAGCTCTTACTCGTGAAGGCATCAGAGTGTCTTTGCAGGTAAATCCACATTCATTCTATTACAACCATTAGAGACCTAAAGTGACTGGAAAGCTAAAATCATCAAATTGCAATTAAAGTTGAAGTCTCATCATCAAACAAGCACACATTTTGAGCAGGAGCAGAGCTAATATAGAGCAAGGGTGTGCAACTGCACATCCAGCCTAGCTGGCTCCCAAATCCAATTATAGCTATTTAGGCCCTCTGAAGTCCATTTTGTATTCCTAACATGGTAAGAAATTTTTTTGCATCCCCTTTTCTGTAATCCTTATTCCGCCTCTGATCTCTAGTAATGTTGTTTTTGCTACAACACTAAAATTATTAGCTATATACAGAGTACTTTTCATTTATAATTAGATTTTATAATATTAAGATAAACAAAATATGTTATTTAAATATTTTGAGTATTATATAGTAATTTTGTATTTTGTATATGAAAATAAATTGAGAAAAAATTAATGTTGTAATTCTTAAAAAAAAAAATCAAAATTTTAAATGAAAACATTTTTCCATTTTGAGTAAGGATATGAGTCCTTTATTGCAAACACTTTAAAAAGAATTAAAAAAATATAAAAAAGGACAACATGGAGGAAGGATCTTAATCATAATTTTTCATAATCTTTAGTAGTCCAATATTATGATTCCCTTTATGAGCATCTTTCACCATTTCTGCGGTTGGCTAGTTATCTTCGGTCACATTCACCCAATTGGTGCCATTTATACCTTTGTCATAATTACACCAAGTGGCCGAAAGAGATTGGTTTTTAATAACTTCCCATCATTTTCCCTTACTTTTTGCACACGGTGGTAGGCATATCAATTAGATCTTGAATAACCATTTGCAGCGGAAACGTTGGCAACAGTCTTGCAGCTGTTAGGTTGTATTGAAAGGCTGAAAGAAGTTTGGGTCGACTATGTCGGTCTAGTTTATGGATTGCCAAACCTAATCTTTCACGCATTATACTTATTAGCTTTTATAAGCGGAGCCCCTTTGGCTCCCTTTGCCTTTGGAGCCAAAAGGGAGCGGCACTTTTTGTCAACATTTTAAACTTGGATTGAAATCTTTTAGGAAAATAGAAAGACTCTTTCTCTGTGCATGTCGCCACTAACTTGGATTCCAGACGAATATAAATGACGTAAAATTGAACAGCTGCTTAACACGGATAGTGCTATAAATTGTTCAAGAAGTGTGAATGCCCACTTCCTACAGGGTCCACTTGAGCTAGCTTTGACTTGTGCTAAGTTGGTTTTAAGTCTATTCCACGGACCAGGGAGCAATTTCTTGACACTAACGAACGAATATAAAGAAATTCATGTATGCTGCCTTGCAATAGGGTGTAGGCACAGGAGTACTTCCGATTAGTACTCTACTGCAACATGTTTCACTGAACAAACATCTTAGTAATAAAACACACCCAGGCACACCCATATTCATATACTTCACCGTCTAAACTATCCCATTGTAGTTGACTCCATATCTTCCAAAAATAAAACAAATATCCTCAATGTCCAAAAATAAAACAAATATCCTCAATGTCCAACACCCACATCCAATCCAAAATTCATTGGATATTTAAGATTACATCCGCGTCCAATCCATCCATGCATGGATTGGGCACCCACAGCAGGTCAGCAGATTGGGTGACAAATACTCAGCCTTGAGTTCAGATAATTAAAAGGTCATCAAAACAAATGAAGCCCAGACTCCAGAAAACCTGTGCAAGAAAAAGGCAATGTACCATCTTACATATACAATGAATCTTCAAACTGTTCACATTATCAGTGAAGATTAGTCATCTTTATGAAATATTTGAACAAACACATCTAATTTCAAAGTAATCCCTAAGATTCAGCTCTCAAAGAGATTTCGAAACTTATCCCGTTTTTTAATACTACCCCGTCGGTCATACTGTATACCAATCTGACTATGCATTAGTTTCAGCGCCAGATCAACATTACCTGCTTTTCTTAATGCGTTTATTAGGACTGTGCGTAGATGCCCAGGTGTCTCATGATCCCTATCAACAATGCCATCTGCCAATTCGCAAGCCTCCTTTATATGACCTGCTTTACATAAAACATGGATCATGTCTTCAAATGCAGTCTCTGGAATAACTCCCATTGAAGCCAACTCATCCAATATTTTACAAGCCCTAGCAACCTTTCCTGACAAACAAAGCCCTGTTGAGAGAGCTCTAAAAGATGCTGGAGTTGGTGTTATACCCTTATCGATCATCATATCCCACATCTTCAACGCTTCGTCCGTTTTATGTTCTTTGAACAACCCACTAATGAGAATAGTGTATGTATAAACTGTCTGATCACAACCTACATCCTCCATTCGTTCAAACAAGGTTAATGCTTCATCAATCTTTCCAGACTTCATAAATGCATCAATGAGTGTGTTATAGCAGTAGGAATCTGGTGTACACCCCTTACCGAGCATTTCTTCATAAAGCTTCTCTGCTTCATCAACCCTACCACCTTTTCCAAGACCATCAATTATACTAGAATATACTACTGCATTAACCCTAATGTTTTTCTCAACACCAAACTTCAAATACTCCAAGGCCATGTCCAACTTCCCCGCTTTACATAAATAATTTACAATAACCCCATAAGTAACGTCATCAGGTTCACACTCTTCATCCTTCATTCTCTCAAAAAACTTCATAGCTTCCGCTCCATTCCCACTTTTCGCCAAAGCATCAATCAAAGCCGTATAAATTGCCACATTAGCTTTACAACCATTCTTAATCATACCATCAAAAACAGCAAACCCTTCATAACATTTCCCTTCTCTAACAAGTCCACTGATCACTAAACTGTAAGCATGTGAAGGAATTTCCAGTCTCTTCTCCACCATTTCATTGAAAAGACTTACACAAGAAGCAATATCCTCTTCCGAATAACAAGCTTGTATCAAAGTAAGATACGTAATTTTATCAGGACCAACCCTTTTCATTTGCATCTCTCTTAATTTATCTTTTGCATCCCTTGTTTTCCCCGACTTACAAAACCCTTTGATCATAATATTGTAAGTAACAACATCAGGACGAACTCTTCCTTTTTCCATAACATCAAAAACCTTCTCAGCAGATTCTATACACATTGAATTCACCAAAACATTCATCATAAAATTGTAAGTAAACAAATTTGGTACAATTCCATTTTCTTTCATTCTTTGCCAAGTCCATAATAATTCCTCAACCATCCCTAAAACCCCAAAACTCTTAATCAGAGCATTTGAAGTTGAAACAGTCATCGAAAAACCTCTATCTCTAACTTCTCCAACTAAATATTTAACTTCCTCTATGTCTCTAACTGATGCCAGCATACCAATTAATGTAACATAAGAATCTAAACTGTGAGAATAACTATTCTTTTGTTTGCCAGCCCAATAAAAGAATTTAAGAGCTAATTTTGGGTTTTGTTTAAGCTGAGAGGATATAAGTAGTTGGGTAACAAAATTAGGTGATAATTTGATAAGAAATTTTTGACAGTAATCATCTAAATTGGATTCCATTGTTGGAGAATCATCTAAAAGACTGAGTATTCTAAAAGGTTCTATCCATTCGGAAGGAGGAAAGGAAGTTGAAACGAACCTTGAATTAGGACGGAATGTTCTGCTCCGAGTAGAGTCAGAGGTTTGATTTGGCCCTTGATCATTTCTACGAAGAAGATTGTGGTGAGACGAAAAGGAGAATCGACGGGGTGTCAGTTGAGTTACAGAGGGAAATCTGTGCAATTTTCTCATTAGATTCTGTTATTGTTTAGGGTCAAGAGAGGGGTTTTTCACCTTGGCTGGGTATGAAATTGGATTTCGAACTTTAAAAAATTTCAAATGATTAGGTACCATTGGTTCTTTGGTCTAGTGGTCAGGACATTGGACTCGGAATCCAGTAACCCAGGTTCAAGTCTCGGTAGAACCTAGTATCTAGTATTTTTGATTTCTACAAATTTGTACTTTAAAACTTTTTATTCTGGTTGAGTCAGTAACTCAAAATTATACAAACATTTTAAGTTGCAAAATTGGTAAGATCAATTATATGAATCGACAGAATTGATGATTTATCAACAACTCAAATATTCAGTTACACATCACGCAAAATCTATTGTCTGAATTACAAATGAAGTAAAGAAACTCGGAAGAAAACAAAGAAAACAGACATGGAACTATAAGGACTACATATGAAAAAAATACTCCCCTCGGAAGAAAAAGTATGTGCTTTAGAAATACCAGAGAATTACCAAAAATTGTAAACTTTACAGGTTTATAAGGTAGATACTTGTGGTAGGTGGAAAAAATTACTTAATCCGACTAAAATAGAAGTGGATACCAACAAGGATGAAGCTCACTGAATTTATGCTGGGATACAAAATGAGGAGCTGAGAGCTGGAGGTAAAATGCAGACCAGGTGTGGGCCAGCAGGATTGCAGCTTATATTAGCATCATCTAGGTTCGGTAGACTCAGTTGAGGAGGACAAATATATCCAGACACCAAAGGTACACATGTAATTGATATAACGATCCTCGAACCTGAAAATGTTGCATTTGTAAATAGCAGGCACTGGCATTTCACAGTTTTAATAAACAGACATGTTTTTCCATATGGCAAACCTTGCTTCGTGGATAGTGAAACATGGCCGCGCTTCCTTCCAGCTATCATCCAGTTTGCAGAATTTGTGTTCACTTCATATAATACTTCATCTTGCTGCACGGGTATCTTGAATGTTAATAAGATGATCAAACAGCTTAGTTGGCATTTTGGATTGGTCTAAAAATTCTTTGAAAATAGACACGACTCACATTGTCAGGTGAAATTGTATTTTCCTCAAATTCCTTTAACCTTTCAATCCTCCATCTCATGCTAACAAGCTGACCAACTCTCAGACTACCTGAGGGAAGGGGAAGAAATCCAACCGCCAGGCATGGATCAAGCACAGGCCTTTGCAGAACGAGTGCACTCCTGAAGAGCAAATCCTTTTTATCACCTTCAGATCCAGTGGCCACAGGATTATGTGCTCCAACGGTTCTATCACCCAAGATTCCATATCTGATATTTAATATACTATCAGAATTTATCCTTGCAGTTTCATCTGCAAAATTGAGAGGATTAGCAACGTTCGTCTTGGAAAAATCACACCTTAATACCCGGTAAAGGATAAAGAATAAAATGAACCTGCCTAGCCACCAAAATATATGAATCCATAACCATACTGAAGAACTGATCAGAAGTTTCAAATTCAAACTGATCAATCATTGAGAAAAGATCAACCATGGAGAGAATACTGAATTTATAAAAAACGCAGCAAATAAACAAGACCCCCAGCCTTCTTTTGCTTTCCATTTTCCATGTGTTCCATCTCTTTAATAGCATTTGTTCATTTCATGTTAAGTAGCTGAAAACAGCATGAAATCTGGCTTACCTCCATTTGTTGCATTCCCTAAGCAGATCCCAAACAGGATTCCTGCTCTAGATGATGGGGAAATGACAAGTGGGAAGAAGCTTGAAGTTGGTCTGCCGTCACCCACCCCTGTATGAGCAAATCCAGCTTGCAGATCCAGCCACGCATCATATATGGTCAATGTGGCCTTCACTTGGGAATGTAGAGTGACCTAGAAAAACAAAAGTAGCAGCATATGAAGGATGACTCTGAAATCAATCACATTAAACCGGTGGGGCAAACAAATCAACAAACTCATGGACCCCAAATATCTAGCTGTCCTATGTTCCCAAGCACCACTGTCACTTTATAACGGTTCATGGTAGTTTGAAGAACCATGCAGGGGAAGAGATATGAGTTACCGATATCATCAACAATCAACTAACAAGCTTTTTTCCGGGCTGAACCAAGGGTAAAAATAAATGGCTTATCTGCTGATTGGGTTGTGGCTAGATGGGAAGGTTGCCTCGTTATGCCTCCTTAAGTTCTTCATTTTGTTTTTGTGTCCTATGTTGCCTTGGTTAGTTTCAAATCCTTTTTCCGATGCTCTTTCGGTCAATTCGCTGAGTCAAGTTATTATTGTAGGCCTTTTCTCTTGATTATCAGTAAAACGTTTTTCCAATAAATAAAATGAAATTCAGAAAATCGTGCAATTTCAAGACCAGTAAATATTTAACATCTCAACATTTTGACAAGAAAACGGGAAATCTCATTCCATTTCCTATTTGTTTTGGTATTCTGCGGATATTGCTAATTTTGCAGATTATTTTGATACATCAGGAAACAAACCAGTCAAACCACAATCATAAACTTACAATATACCAAGGAATGCGAAACCAATACTGCATAACTGGATGCGTTCTTTAACTCAACTGGGCACAACGGATTCTTCACAAATAGCTCACAACCTATATACGTATATATCAATGCTAAAGTTGTAAAGGAACAGGAATTTAAAAGAAAAAAAACATTAATATCCTTTACTCTACATTATACACATGGTTTCAAAAAACGTTATGAAGCGCGTATTGAAGCGCGCTTTTTAGCGCTTCAATAGAAAAGCGCTTCAAAATGGCCGCTTCAATACTAGGTCATATATGTTAGGGAAAAAAAGGGTTTTAAAGCCCAAAAATAAGTCCAAACGTTTCCTTTGTTTCGATTTAATATAAAAAAAACCTAAAAACTATTATTAACTCTTAACAAGCCAACTATTTAGAGACTAACGTTTCATCTTCTATTCTTCATTCTTGGCTGGTGTTATTTAGATACCTCTAGGGTAGTAGAATAAGGCAGTATGGCATATGCTTAGTTAGCTAGTTAGTTTATTTGATCCCTTTATCATGGATTATTATGTTAACAACTTCTTACTTTCATATGGTTTTGTGTTAGCAAGTTTATATAGATATATAATACTTATGTATTTATTTATACATATTTTGTGAAGCTACGCTTCAACAACGTTCTGAAGCGGCGCTTTACGCTTTATTAGGATAGCATTTCACTTTTCGAAACATAGATTATACATGTGGTATGCTTTGTTGAATTTGTTGACAGGTTACAACAGAAAAATGTATAATTTGAATTGTTAAATTTACCTGCAAAATGAAAGTACCACTATTGCACTTGTCTGCCACACGTGTACTCACATGGAAAGGATCAGTGAAATGCAGAGCGAGAGTCCTGCACATGGAGATAGGTGTTTGAGGCCAAAATTTCGGAAACATGATTGCCTCATAAAAATAGGACTAAAATGAAAGAGATTTTGCCTTTCAAATGTCTGGTTACGACAAATTCCAAATTCAAGTTTCAACGCGATTGTTCTCATGCCATCAACTATACTTTGTCTTTGAGCAGCAACTGTCCATAAGCAGAAAACATCACAACAGTTAAACACCCAAGAGATGCATCAACAAGATGCACTTATATAATACTTCTAACTAATAAACAATCGGCAACTCTCTAACCTGATGAAATTCCATCTGCTGACCTACTGTCAGTAGCACGTACAGGAAACCACAAAACAGAGGCGGAACTGATAGACCAATCTGGCAACTCTATTTTACCATCTTTAATCATCAGCTGTGCAAATTCTTCAGAAACAGACAAACTTTCATTTTTAGAATCGTCGCAGTTCCCTGTCCGAGCAGCGTTCTGTAGTACCTTACTGTGATTCTCCATTTCAATAGCATGTGAATCCTCAATTTTCAGGCCAGGACCAGTATCTATATGCAAGGAAGCACCTTGAAGGGAGTAGTTAATAGGCGTTACTATTAATCCAATCCATTGTGGTTCATTCATCAGCAAAGCAGCCGATATGGCAGCAGTAAGATCAACTAGAGGTCTTGACTTGAAGACCTGCCAAGGAGAAAGTTTATTAGATGCTAAAACTGAAAAGATGGTTCAGTTAGTCACAAACCGCAACAAATACTTAGACAGGCCTGTATATAATAAATAGAAATAAAAAGCAAACAAACATACACAGCAGGAGATATCCATATTCATATCATTTAGCAACATTTTCTTTAAAAATAATAGAAGCAAATTTATTAAACATACAAAGCACTGAGATGGTGCTCTGCGCCAAAGAACAACCCAAAATACAACCAAACCTCAAGAGAGTCAAACTTCGTAACAAACCAAGAGCTACACAATCCAGATACAACTGATTTCTCTACCCTGCTTGCATGCCCAGATCCACAATAGAGTGCCAATAAAACAAAATGGACTGTGCTGTGAAAAATCAGTCCATATTAAAGCTTTATCAAAACTATCTTGAATCGTTTATTAACAAACAACAACAACAACCAAGCCTTTAGTACCAAACAAGTTGGGCTAGGCTAGAAATGAATCGCCTATTAAGTGAGCAAAAAAAGAGCCATGTCAAGTGACAAGTCATTTAAACATACATGACAGCAAAAATCGAGCCTCTTTCTTACTAGGGTTCAGAAAATCGAAAGTATATATTTGCAGGCCAAGGAGAAATCATTAAGTCACGCATTAGGTGCTGCCCAAGGACAAGGCCCTGTTCGGTCAGTTAGGCGGGTATTATAAAATGGATGGTCCAGATTGGTCATATAATTTATCTATTTTGACAGAAACGCAATTCATGGTAGCTTTCAAGTTTTCTTTGTCCCTAGTTCCCAAGAGACAGAATCTACACCTGAATATCTCTTTTTGGGTTCAGGAATAGTACCTTTAAGATTGGGCGTGCAGGCTTCTCGTAGCTCATAAAATCATCACTGTCTGCAGGTCCGCCTTTAGAGAAGCTGTGTGATCGAAACCTTAGGTGACCAATCTGCCCAGTGAGAACCCCCAAGATGTATGGTCCTGGTTTTTGTGGGGGTATGGCAAGAGTAATGGAGTTCCTACCGGGCTTCAATATGGTCGGTTTGGAACTCATTATTGGCTGAAAATTCAAAAAACAAACAAACAAGTAAGTATTGATAAATACTTCAGCAAACATCATATGCTTTCTAGTACAATGATATAAACGAGAGTAAATAACATTGACAACAAGAATACCTTTGCACCTTCATCAGCATTATATGTAGCCATCAGAGACAGACTGAGTGCATCAAGTGTTATATCATCAGGAAATCCACTCCAGACTGTCACAGTTAGTGTACCAGGATCCCCATCACACAACTCAAGTGGTGGGCCAGGATTCCCAGAAAATGTTACTAATGATGATACGTCCAAAGGAACAGGATGCTTCATTTCACTATGGGCAATCCGAACAACCTCTGACTGAAATGATTGGCGTTCTTTAGTTAAAAATAAGCCACTATCCAGAGACAGCAGCCTTACACAAGAAGATAGATAACCAGCTTCATCATTCAGTATCTTTTGACACTCGGCCAAATTGGGAAGAACTTCAGCCAGCAAGTCCTGCCATCCTTCACCAGCATAAAGAGCACAAACCTTCTCATATGACTTAGCTGCTAGGTCAAAATTTCCATGTTTGTAGTAAACAGCAGCAATCTCGCCATCTAGGACAACACCATGTCTTTTCCACCAAGAATGGTGATAATTATCAGCCGCACCTTTTGTTAGCTCGAGGTATTTTTGCTGCAATGAACAGCATCAGATGTCTGATATAAAATGATTAGAGAAAATGTGCTAATACAATGCAATGACAAAGCATGGAAAAAAAAATCCATAATTCTGTAGAATGCTAACCTCAAAGTCGTTTACAGATGATAAGAACTTCCACAAATCAGGATCAGAAATTGTACGCTGCAGGGCGTGCTCTGCAGCGACATGAATTTCTGATATTCGCATAGGCCGATCAACTAAGCTCTCAAAATTTCCTGGTATAGAGTTGGTCCGGGGCATACCAGCATTAACCTTATTTGATACTGGCACCCCCAGAGCTGCATCCACTCCTGAGCTGTCAAACATATTATGGAAGTACTGAAATAAAGAAAATAAACAGATGCCCAAAGGCCAAAATTAAAGCACAGATGAAAGAAATTACCCATCAATGACACTTGGGCGACTATCAAACATTTCAAACATATTTCCCCCAGAAAGAGAAGCCCTTCGCCTATTAGCCTCTCGTAGAAGCACAGAAGGTTCCAGAGGCAATGGTTTCCTCTGTATACCAAAGTGCTTGGGTCTGGGGTTCGTTTGAAGAATCATCTGCAATAATACAGATGTTTCAAACTTCAGGGGGTAATAGGATTGCATGCAAAGATGGAAGAAAGAAGCCTATGACGTATCGTATGTAACACCAATATCCACTATTTTCAGAAATGATATTTTAATCGAACATGAAGTTTGCAGAAAATAATGGTTTTGTTCATGATTTTTGGATGAAGACCCTAAATAAGTTTGGATTGTTTATGAAGGTCCTTCTTTTCCGTATTCATGACATCGGCACCAAATAGATCAACTACGAAATAATGCATTCATCATTAGCCATTTTTTTAAACCCTAATTTTGCTCACAGACACCTCATCAGTAATTTTTTAGCATGGATAATACAGATGTACTTACTTTTTCTTTTGTAAGCACTTCTGCTGAAGCGTCAGTCGGAAGTGAAGGCCAAACTGTTGGCTTGGGCCAAGGTAGCATGCTTAATGCAGCACTGCTCAAAGGGGAGATTAAAATAGAAAGATGTTCACAATTCAAACTTCTGATGGCCTATAAGATGTTTTACAACCAGCTGACTGAATTAAAGAAATGGATTTGATCTTACCTGTTAACAGGACTCCTTTCTATTTCTGGTCCATACCCAATTAAATATGCAAGCCGCATAAACTGCCATCAATTTAATAATAGTGAGACAAACTTACAAAGCATAGTTCATTGAGGGTCGATATTTTAAAAGAGTATGCTCTTACTTATATATAAAAGTCTACTTTAGAAGTAATGAATGTCAACTAATTAAAATCCCAGAAGTTAATCCTGAACTACATAAGAGGCTAAAAGGGTCTAAATTTGACTTCAGAACTGCACACATAAAAGTTACAAAATCACAACAGATTGCTCTCCTCAGCCCACTATCACACGCACTGTCGTACCATTGTGACCACCATAATTTTTTCCATTGGCAAACCACAATTAGTGCCATTAGTAACTTGAAACTAACTTTTAGACATGTTAACTCCCTAATTTTTATCGCCACACTAGGTACAAATCTTTTAATAGTGGAAGTGGTTCCATTAGAACTTAGAACTAGTAGTGTCTCTGGTTAAAGTGCCAAACTTAAGAACCTTAGAAGCGACTCGGATTACTGCATTTGTAGACATTGTGTGGCTGACCAATCCAACATTATCAAGCCTAGCCTAGCCCAGACCAAATCAAATATTTAATTTTGTAACTAGTAGTTAAATATACAGAGAAGCATACCTTAACCCTACTTAGTGAATAAAGATCACCCTGAAGGCGATGGAACTCCTTCTCAACATCAGGCGCCACAAGCCTATCCTTATCCTTATAATGGGAACTGGTTGTATCAATTAAAGCTAAGCATGCAGTTATTACCCATACTTCACGTAAACAGAAGGGTAAGAGATTCTGCAAGGAGCTCGGGTGAAAAAAGAGTAAGGAACTGCAACAAGAGAACATCTTGCTGACAAATAAAAATTGGCAGATAAATAAATGCGTACTTCTTGTGATGTCAAGGCCTTCGAGAAGCTGATTATAAAAGAATGACCTCTTGAAGCAACCTCAACAGGACGATTTAGCTTGAACAACAGCTGCACCATGCACCAAATGAGCCACCTAGATAAGTATAACATAAATGTCTAAACATTGAAGTAGATTCTTCCCCGTTAACAGTTAAACCTTTTCTCTTCTAATAAATACAAGTGGTTGACCATAAAAGAGCAGGATACTTTGTAGAGACCAATTTGAAAAAGAATGCTTATGCATGCTAAATGAATCAAACCTTACAGAACAAGGATCTCAATTACAATGTCAAGAAACATCCTATAAGTATCAAACAACATGCTCACTTATCACTACTCCTAGAAAAACTTACTTATGTAAAAATCTAATGATACCAGAAGAGTGTTAATGTTAAGCGAAGTGTGTTTATTCGGCAACATAGATCAGTAAACCCTCACTGTTTAAGAAAAGATAGAAAACTTTCAACCAGAAATAATCAAATATGAGAGAACTCTAGCAAACTAGAAACTGTGGTATGATCCAAGCAGGAACATGATAACTGAGAGATGACCAGTAAAGCAGGGAAGGGATTACATTATGGTCAGACATGACGTCCTAAATTCAGTTGGTTAGTTTCTTTTTCAGCATAAGATATATCGGAGTTATAAGGATCATTTACACACCATAGATTGACAGGCAAACAGATACTGCCGAAATTCAAATTCTCTAAATGAATCATCTTGGACGATCTGCGATAGTTGCTTATATTCGGGTTTTAGCAATGCTGCCTGATCATCTCCTTGGTCCATTCCTCCAAAATCCCTCTTTCTCAAGGCCGAAGTATTAACTGCATTATGAAGAATATATCACACTCTACAGAGCATTGAAGATAGATACAATGTAGAATTCTATCAATATTAATATATGCATCCATCCGTGTATCTGTATCTGTTATCCAGGTAACTGTGCCCAGTGCATAATTACCATTATTTTAGAAGAAAGGATAAGTCAAACTCAATGTTCATGATCCTATATCATTAGCATCATGCAAAATTGTGCATCATGTATAAGATACTGTGATTTAGTGCACACAAGCAATAGTGAAGTCTAGAAGTATATAAAGAGATTGCAATACAAATCTAATGTACAAAGATCAACGTTTATTTAATGAATGAAAAATATCTAGGAAGTGCGAACCTGTTTCCAAATAGCAAAGTTCCAATTCATCGTACTCGCGTAGCGAATCCTCATGCAAATGAGCCATCTGAAACATAAAAGCCAAGCTTTCCTGCAAAGAAAATTAAGTAAAAGATAGAGTCACTGGCAAGCAAATGTTATAAGCAACTCCTTTGGGGGAGGATAACAGGATAGGTATAGCTCCTGAAATTCGCAATACCAATGGTCCCAAACCCATGCTTAAAACCCAACACTACCCTCCTCCCTCCTCCGCCAGAACATTCAAATTAAGAGAAAATATCCTGCACTTCTATAGGATTCAGTTGCGTGTCCTGAATTGAAACACCCCCCAGTTTAAAGTGTCTTTAGCAGCATAAAGGCAATTAAAAGTAAGCTGTGGAGACAAAAATAAAAACCTTCAAAATGAAGAAGTTACAAAAATTCCAACTTGGCATGAAGCGCTGTTCACTTTGCCTGCGAATTTCCTCTTCATAGAATTGAACACGTCTATCCAGTGTATTTCTTATAGACTCCATGATCTTGGAGTCCAAATCTTCCCAAAAATTTGGTTCTGGCCCATGCAAATCTAATTTGCAGCACCTGAGTAATTTAGGATCATTACCACAAAGAACTAAAAGTTTCAGTAAATGGTTGACTTAGAATGATTAAGATAAATAGAAGAACGCATTTTATGGAGATGTTTACTAGCATGAATACTAGACTGGAATCTGTTGACAACACATAACCAGCTATTCAAAACACGACATATCACAAAGGTAAAATTTTGTTATTTACCTTTCTCTCTTTTTCGAGCTAAACTCCACCTCAAGCTTCGAATATATCTTTTTTGCCAACTTAGTAGCCGGGTCATTGCTGGGGTGAGCTTTCGACACAAATACAATAAACCACTCTCTTTCATCATTTTGTACAACCAACTTTAGACGTGGTTTTAAAATGTTCTTGAATTCATCAAAATCCTGTCAAGACAGAGATAATCTACTTTAATGCATTGATAGCAAGAAATAAACTTATATATTAGCACAAAGAAGAAACACCAGCAAACTTTAAATGTATGTGAAGTTCCATACATATATGTTTGGTAGCTCAATTATTTGAAATTTTGCATAAAGATGCACACATTCAGTAAACCAAGTGGGCATGTGTTACATTGCATGTATATGGCAAGAAAGTACGATCGGAAATTAGGATTTAATTATTGGGTAAACATTTGGCATGAAGATTTCCTTAACTAAATCATTAATCGTCTAATGGCTAAATATAATTGATAAAAACCTGAGCAAATGCTACAAGAACTAAAACAGAGTGGTTAGAACATACCTCACAAGTAACTAGAACCACAGTTGCATATGGCTCCCGAAACCAAAATATAGACTGCTCTTGTGGAAATCGGCTTCGGAGTCTCGCATCAGTTGTTAAAATGAATTCAGCAGGTAGTTTCTCCACATACACGGGGTTACGAGCCTTGTTGTTTAAACAAGCTCTTTTAAATGGCAAACGCTCTTCAAATTCCTTCTTAACCACGTTCCACAAATCGCTCACATCTTCAACTGTGCAGTAGTCCATGAACCAAAATAGAGTTATAATTACATAATTTGAATCCACATACACTTATTCGGAGTACATAATAAAAAAAAATTATTACTATTAAGAATCTAACTGTCTTATTAATACAAGTGTAGCATTTGAAGTCTCTACAATTAAAATAAGAGTTTTTCGTTCACGATCTAAAATTAGGTTTGACCTTAACATCAAGTAATTCATAATGGAGTCAAGATCGGAAGAAACTAAATGTGATGCTATAAACTTACATACATAATCTAAAAAATTGAAAGAAAATAATGAAATGGAAGTTGGAATTACCTGAAATAATCAAGTGATCAGAAACACTCTTGATTGTTTGAAATTGAGCTAAGTAATTCGCCATGATCGATCATGTGCTAAAGATCTAGAAGTTTAAACACATTTTTAGGGGGTTTTCTGATTGAGAAGAGGACTGAGAGAGTTCAATAGTGTCACTGAAACTGAAAATCAAAGAAGTAGTTGCAGCTCCTTCTATGAAGGGGAAGAGAGGAGAAGGGGGACTATTTGCACTCCTGGAGATATTTTCAGAGGGAAATTATTTCACTCTAGAATTGCACTTGTGCGGTAGTACGGCAGCCCGTGCGATCTAAGGGCCCATGTGATGTATGGGCATGAATTGGCAATCGAAACAGCTTCTGTTTGGTAACACGCTCTCCACATATGGCTCATTAGCCATTGGCCCTTGCGTCAGGTTCCTAAGTAACCTAATTCACAAAAACCGTGCAGTATAAGATGATACAAGGAATTACTAGAATAAGTTGAGATATTCTAAGGTTATTGGTGGAAGAGGATCAAATATTAATCATAATCGATTGATGAACATGTTTAATCAGAATTTTTTCTTTTAATCAAAATTCTTATTTATTTTGTTTTTATTTTCATTGGTATACTTTAGTTTAAAACTCAAAAAATTCTTTGATTACTAAAGATTTTGATAACAAACAACAATTCTCCACTTTTTGTGAAAACGAACTCTTATTTTGTTGTACTCGTTTAAAGTATTTGTGAGAAGAAGAATTTAATAAGAAAAGGTATGGTACCAAGTATAACACCAACTTTTGCATTTTGAAACTTATAGATTATTTCTTGCGCGAACTCTTTGTTTTAGGGGAAAACAGATAAAAGGGTGAAAGGATAAATTATAATAGATACGAGAGATCAAAATCGTACAAGGCTAACCTAAACCAAGAACTAATCGTTCAAGTCTTGCTTCCACAAAGGAGAAGAAGGGTTGATCTTAGGGATGGAAGTAGAGAAAGATAAGATCAGAGCTTGATGAATTCAAGTAGAGAAGATGGAATTATTTATGATAGTATGATAAACTTCGATAAACTTGTGATTGTCCTGGAAATAGAGGAAGTGATCTATTTATAGTGTTGAATTTCGGTCTCGTAAGAAGTGGAAGAGGTAAAGAACGTACCCATGATTTTGGGGAGAATTTTATAAACCATAACGTTCATTAACTTCTCATCCAGTAACACCCGACTTAATTATTTCTCACTGTAGTTGTTTATTTACACCGCACAGGTTGTAAACCGTCAGACTAATACCCTAATGAGTATCCCCCTCTGACATATTTGATGTCTCGTAGATTTGATGGTTGGGTCACGTGAATGATTTTTTTTATTAATTAATTGAGTAAATCAGCTACTAGTGTTAAGTCTAGTAAGGTTAGTAAGTTTATCAGTAGCTCAGTACATCAAGTAGACTATATTATTCAACAATTTTTAGGCATTGCATCCAGTAATGCTAGATGTGAGCATGGTGATGCCATTGTTACTGATTTGTTCTAGGTGTAAGCCGTTTAGTATACTTAATTATGACCTATCAATGGCTTGGTTCATAAATCAGAGCAGCCAGTAGCCAATGGCATCGAGTGGAACATCTGAATGCCAAAGAATGTGCATATGAGTGCCAAGGCCAATATCGCAAAGGCTGTGATGATCAGGCGCTAGCATTGGTCTAGCGCCAAGAAGCAGTTTGGCGCTAGGGTTGTCCCAGCGTCGTGCAAGTGTTGCTCAGAGCTTGGAAATGCACAAGCTTGGAGGTGTGCAAGATTGAGAATGTACAAGTTTAGAGGTGCGCAAGGAAATGCACAAGATTGAAGGTGCATAAAATTGGAAATGCACGAGCTTAGAGTTGTGCAAGCTTAGAAGTGCACAAGCTTGGAAGGATTATCACAAGCTAAAGAGATGTTGGATGCAATCTTATTTCTGAGCAATACCAATTCTTGGCAGGAACAGATCAGAAGCTATCATGTTGGATCATAGAAGATTCATCTTGACAAGGGATGGTAGCGTGCATGCTAGTTCTGGCACTGGGACTAGCCCAACGTCGTGCACAAGGGTCTGGCGCTGGACTAGTCCCAACGCCGTGCACAAGGGTCTGAAGGGTCTGGCGCTAGGCTAGTCCTAGCTCCGTGCACAACCAATGTATGAAGGGTCTGAAGGGTCTGGCGCTGGACTATTTTTTATACTTGATGCCAAGGTATTCAGCCGGGGAATTGTAGCAATTGGCATAAATTCAAATTAAATATATACGTAGAAGATCAAAAGTTAAGCCGGGCGAAGCTCTGATATTGTTTGTATATATATTTATAGAAAGGTCATGAGATATGCGTGGAGTGTCTATAGCTATTAATAAAATCTATATTCTTAATTCTCTTATGGGATGTGAGATAGAAATCTAGGCTCCATAATTATGATACGGGACATAAATAAATTTGTAAATTCGATTATTTCTGATACGGGACAAAAATAAATTTATAATTTTCGTCTTTGTCAACATTTCATCATCTACATTAAGTCTCCTGCTTAGTGCGGAACAAATAATGTTTCGTAGTTATCATTAGATGGTGACAGTATTCTACTGTTAATAAATATTTAAATTTAATATATATACTTGAGAAATGGCTAAAAACAGTGAGAAGGGGGCTTAAACATGGGTTGGAAGTGGCTAGTTAACGGAGCAAAAGGGATTGGGCAATAATGGGCTAGGACATAACCTAGACTAGTTTGGAAGATTGTGGTCGTACTCATAAGAGGAAACTTCCTCTTTCCTTTCTCCTTCATGGACTAAGATTAACAACTTCAATAAGTATAAAAGGAACAATTTCATAAAGAGAAGCTTCACCCCAACACCACCAGCTCTCAAGTCTCCAACAACAAGCATCAATAATCTCTGCCTAGGTAGTTTTTTTTTTTATGTGAGAAATTTATTTTATTTTTCCTTTTTTTTTATATGAGGTAAGGTTTCACGTTTTTTTCTTTTGGACGTGATCGAGCCCAAAAAAAATAATTGTGAATGTCAATGAGAAATATATGCTCACTTCTTCTTCTTCATTTCTTACTCTTTTTTCTTCGTTACGGCAGCAGTCATTCGTAGGAGTCTTCGTTGACGTTATAACTTCGAATCAGCTACCCATCAACTACTGGTGATATTTCAGCAACATCAATTGAGAAGAGGTAAACTAGGGTTTCGTATTTGTATGTACAAATTTTTTTATTGCATTTAATCTTTTTGTTCTTGACATGAAAGAAAATTTTGAATTATCACAGATGACTAGTGAGCGTGAGATCGACAGCGGTGCATCTTCCATCCATAGCAAAGGGGAAAATTTTGCTGCCTCAATTCCTGAAAACTTGCTCAATATTCATGAAAAATTCTTCGCGGGAATTACTAGAGGATGTGCTGCTCCACCGGTCTATACAGGTCATTTTATTCCGAATTTTGAAAACTCTACCATAATCCAAGGTGTTACCTCACAAGATGTAGTTAGGTTTTGTTTATAGAGAGAATAGTAAAGTGCTTCGCTTATTGAATTTAGAACACCTCAGACTCCCTTAGCATAATGGACAAGGTGGGTAAAAGTCATTTTGGGTATTCCTTTAGTTAAGAAGGTCTTATAAGAGGCTGGGATAATTCATGTCGTGAGAGCATCTGGGATGTTGCATATTAACAAGGATGTAAAGGGTTTGATAACATTCGATTCTCATTGGTGTGAACCGACTCACACAACCATCTTCTCATGGAGAGAGTTAATCATTACACCGGAAGATGTGGCAAGCTGTTACACTTCCCTGTTACAGGGGTAATTGATGTGTGTCGTAAATGCAACAAATTACTCTATTTCTCACTAATTAACTAGTAATATAGCGGTAGTAAGGATCGTTTCCACATAGAGTTGTGTAATATAATTGAGATGTAATTTAGATTAGAAAAACTTCAATAAAAGAAAATACTAAGGAGGATTAGTTGTTTAAATCAATTAAAAGGATAACAATAAGAACAAATAGATGATTAGGGAGTCCTTCGACGTTACCAAACGTTAACTCAAGTAATATACTCATTTATCTTTCGCTAAAATCATTCATCACCAAATGTAGAATAACATGTAGATCAATGTTATTACCCAAACCCCTTTTATCACCGTATACGGAAGTTCTCGACTACCATATTTTATTCGTCTGAATCACCAGGTAGTAGATCACTCAAGGTATAACCCAGTCGAATGCTTTGGCTTTATGATTAAGGTCCATTTGTTGGTGTTGTCTTTACGTTCCTCCACAGAATCCCTCTGCAAAGTCTCACAATTTCTACTTGTGTAAATCGTTGTTTGACTATTACACTTGTCTCACAACTCTCTACTAGCAATAGAATAATCAATAGATTTATTTACCATGAACTCCAAATGATTTAAGGATCACTCATAAACATTAGATATGATAAAGATAAGCGACGAGATGATCAAAACTTTAAATAAACTTGTTTAACTAATAAATTTTTACGCTTAGAACATTGAGTTCATTCTTAATCAATAAAAAGTTTAGTTATTCATATCATAAAGAAGAAGATGATTGAGAATGGTTTCCCCTGAAGGGGTAAACCCTAGGTTTACAATGTAAAATTTTAGTATGAGATGTAGAATATTTAGAGATCACCCCACCCTTGCTTGAACCTTAGATGTCTTCTTTTATAACCTCCAATACTTGGCCCTCAAGTATCCTCTATTTCTTGAGTTTAGAATCCTTTCGGGACCGTATTTTTCTTCTTTTAGAATTCCAAAAACGCGTGCTAAACTACTTATTTATGGTTAGGTCCAACCCAACCGTAATTCTGACAAGAAATGCTTGCAAAAATCATCAGTTTTACGGCTAGGTCCGAGTCCCTTGGACCTGGCCGTAATTATTCCTGGACACTTTTTGTATTTCGCCATTTTGGTCATAACTCCCTCATACGATGTCCGATTGACCTCATTATTTTTGGGTTGGATTCGTATTTCCGTCCTGTACAAGGAGGTAATGACCAAATATTCATATCTCTTAAACTAAATTTACATCTAGGTCCGACCTAACCGTAAATTCTTCTAGAACTTGTTGTTGCAATCTACTTGTTTTACGGCTAAGTCTTAGGATACTTTTTCTAGCTGTAAATTTCCTAGAAATTGTGTCAAAGATTTGTGCTCCCATCTTTAACTTCTTTTCGGAATGAACTCCTTTTCTCTTCTTATGGTGGGTTTGGTTATAAAATTTTAAAGCTAGGGTTCATGGGACCAAGGGATTCGGTGGAATTACAATTACTTTGGTTATTGGGTTGCCCAAATCCCTCGGATTCACGTTTCCCACGGAATTTATGATTCCAAATCCTCCATTTTTAATCCCCCCCCCCCCCCCCCCCTAAGATTTGCTGGGAAATGTGAGAAGGGATTTCGTGGTCCACCTCTCTTTACCCGTATATTCTTACTTCATCATTAAAAGTGCCACAATAGGTTAAAAAAGAAAAAACTCTCTGAAATTGTAACCGATGACATATAATAAATATAATTTTTTAAAAAGAAAATATAAAAAATTTATTTATCTTCAAAAAATAATAAATAAATAAAAAAAATTTTATTTATGTTTTTGAAAGATAATAATAATTTTATTTTTCTGAAGAAAAAAAAATAATTTTTTTATTTATCTTACAATAATAATAATAATTTTATTTATTTTGAGGTTTGAAGATCCACCCTAGCTTTTAACCGCTGCCAAACTGCATACGAGACTTTAATATAGAATTTGTACAAATTAGAGGATTTTTTACTGAGTTGTCAAATGTACCAGGGATTTACATGATTGCCAGAATTTATAATCTGATGGAAATATGAATCCTTTGAATTATGATTTCTGCAACTAAACACACCGTTAGTTCTTTTTAACACCATTTCCATTTATTTTCATATGATTCACCTAAAACAACAAGTTAAATAGAAAACAAGAGCAATGCAAAGTAATTTGTGAAAATTATAGCTAAAACTAGAATGGATTTGACAGTAAAAATATGTAGATTAAGCACTTTTCTGGAATCCCCTCAGAATGGTCTGAAACAGAAATACTGACAAGTTTGCACTTGACACATAAGATGGAAGAGTTGCACAAGGGTAAAGGTCATTGAACATTAATTACTCGAATTGGATCAATTATTGGTGAAATGGAACCGGTAGCTCTAAAGGTCATGCTTTCAACGATCCTTTATGATTAGTTGCATTCCTTACACTTTGGATGTCTAGAGACATATTTGAAAACCATATATCCTAGTGGCAAACTGAAATATTCAGTTGTTGCTTTCGCTATATCACTCGTCCAAGATAATAGACTTCCTATTGGTACTTTATTTCCCGGTTCTTTATATATCCATTTGGATTGTTTAGCTCGTGATATAGTTGTTTCCAATGGCTACATGAGAGCTGAGTTCTTTATCCATACCGTTTTTCGGAAAATGTGGTTATGAGAGTATTTTCTTGAGTATGCTCCTCAGAACAAGGTTGTATATTCGAGTGAGATTGAGTATGCAAAAATATATCAGTGGATTAGAAAGACGTTCACTAATGTGAGTCTTCTCGACCTGATAGATGATGAAAATAAGGTGAAGTTTCGTCCCTGGGATTCAAAACTTGATCATATAACACATTCTGGCCCCTTTCCTGTTGTTCTTTACATTACTTTACAATCTGGCTCGAGGAGAGAGACTAATATCAAGACTGCAAGGCATAAGACATTTATGAATAGCTATATTCCAGGTTACATCTTGGCTTTCGTCTCTGGGAACTATTAGACACAGATATATAAACATTGATGGAGTGGCTCGCCAAATGGGTTATGACCAACGTGTGCCTTTTAGTCGCGATGAAGTCCCATATGTGGATACATTGAAGAAGGCAATAGATGTTGCCAATAGAAGAAGTTTTCCTTTATTGTTTTCAGGCAAGATTCGTTGGTGTCTGTTGAATAAGAAAAATTCTGGAAAGTTCAACTGCACCTTATTAAGAATTTTTCCATAATTCCTACGAAGTGTGGTCCTCCCTCCAAGGAAGATCAGGTGGCTATTCCAAGGTTGAAGTCGATCTGTGATAGACACATTTTTGTGTCATATTTGTCCTCAATTATCTATATTGTTAATGCTCGATTGGTACTTATTGTGTGATTTTATGTGTGTAGGTCTTTTTGGGAAATAAATATTTGTGGAAAAAATCGTCTCAAAAAGTGATAAAAGCACCCCCGAGAAAAATACTAAAGGCACCCATGAGTTTTGCTAAAGGCATCCCATTTTTGGATAGGGGCAACGCTCTTTAAATTTCAAATTCACGGAAAAGGCGGGATAATTTTCTTACGCGTGAAATAATCTGAGTTGTTTTGGATCCTATTTTCATGGGATTTAAAAGGATGTTCGAGTTAGATATTTGAAGAGTTAATCAACCCTGGTCTACACACGTCAATTACAAGAGTTTCACGCCGGAAAAATGGGTGAAAAGTCGTGTTTGAACCGAAAAAGAAAATCTTCTTTGTTTTGGATTCATACGAGATTTAAGAGTTGTTTTGAGTCCTTATCTACTTCGTAAGAGTTGTTAGGTTTAGTGGAGCCTATATAAAGCAAAGATAAAGGAGAAAAACGAAGAGAAGAGGCTCGGGAAGAAAACATGAAGAAAAAAAGTGTTGCTGCTGCTGTAGTGAAGAACATGGAATAGGCGACGATTTCTTCAACTGAACATCAACGGATATCTTCGTCTTTGCAAGATTTATCTTCAGCTGCGACGGTTCCTTCAACTGAACAACAACGAATATCTTCAGAACAACAACGTTTATCTTCAGCCGAAGCACTTTCTCTTCTGTAACAGTGGAAACAGTTGTCTGCAACATCATTACACTGTTGCAAACTCCCTGTTTTACACAATTTTCACTCTTTTCATCTTTGTAAACAATTTTTGAGCCATGAATACACATTTTCAGAGTGTTTACAACATGAGGAGCTAGACCCCATTGTTGAGGCGACATAGGAAGCCATTTTTCCAATAATAAAGTGGTATATTTTTATCTAATTAATTTTTACAATTTTTTTATGATTATTTGCTTTGAATTAAATTTGAAATAATGATTTTTATCAATTAGTTTAGTTTTCTTTTGATGGGTCATGCTTGGTTAGGGCTATTGATGTCTCATACTTATGATTTACAACTATTATTTTGAAAATCTAACTTTGATAATATTTAGAATCAATTGAATGTATGAGTTGTAAAATAATTATTAATACTAAATCACTTGAAAAATTGGTTAATGGTGGAATCCTTAGTCTCAGTTCTTTCCATAATCTTAAATCAATTTTAATTTAATCTTCTTTATTTTTAGTATTAAGAATTAGGTTTAAAACTCAAATCTTCACAAGTCATAGTATTGAATCATTTACAACTATTTCTAAAACACATTAATCTGTAAGGCGAAGCAAAAGTTGATATGGAACATGTAACAATCTCTTAAATTACTCATGTACGCAAAATGTGGTTTTGTATAATAGCTAAGTATTGATTTCTTTGTTGTAGTCGAAGCGCTCCTTACGTTCTCGGGATAATAGATTTATCGTGGTTGGCGAGAGTCCCCGATCTGTGAATAATAAGCCACATATAATTCTTCATAGCCGTGTTGCAAGCCTCCCACTTTCTCAATTTGGAGAGCCAACCAGTTTTGGAAGAGCAACAACAACATTAATGAATGTTGATTCTAACGTAAGTAGGATTACCTTATGCATTTGGTTTTTAACAAATTATGTAGTCTTGAAGTTAACCAAAT
>JAJJMC010027962.1:4565049-4580657 GCA_023531435.1 Papaver californicum | reverse complement strand
ATGTCGTCATCAGGTGAGGCAATCAAATTATTCTATAGGTGACGACAACCCCCAAGTTTCGACAAATATTTTTTTCATGAAGAGGAGACCAAATTTAGTGAATCTCAAAATCTTGAATCTGAAGAAGAACTTGTTGAAAATGATACGCGTTTGAACGGAGAGACTTCGTCTTCCTTTACTAGTTTATCCAAAATGTGCTTGGAATGGTCGAATATATGAAAATATGCATAAGTCAACCAAATTTTTTTTATTAATCCCGTCGTCAGAAAAATTTCAGACGCGTACTCTCGGACTAGAAATGACGTAGAATCTTTGTGAGGACTCCGATTGAGATGCTTGACCCAAAAAAATTTAGCTAAGAGAATAATCTAACTTTTCCAAAAAGATTCACTCAATCTGGAGTTCACTTGGTCGGTCAAACATGGTGAACAGTAAGTGTTAGGAAAATTTCAGAAAAAATTATGACAGTTTTTAGCTTGCACTTGTTCTAGTATCCAGGCCATATCTGTTTGAACGTTCTTTTGTTCTTAATTTGAATGATTACCCGAGTTTCTCAAAATAAGACGCCTTATTACTATGTTTACGTAGACATATATACTTGCATTTTGGTATATAATTCACCTCTTATCTTTTACCTTACAGATCTTTATTTTCCAAAATTTTATCTTGATCATCGTAGTTCTTATCTATCCATTGTCCGTTTTTATGACCCAACCGTTAGATCTTCAACGGCAGCATAATAACTATTGTTGATCTAATAGATAAAATCATAAAACGAAAAACAGTTTTCCATTTTGTAAATTGCCTAAAAAAAGCACAGAAACAACCAGGGTCAGGCAACCTTTAAATAATAATAAGCATCTAACAAACATATCACAAAAGTTTTTCAAGTAGCATTCTGTCATCAACCTCAAGCTTATACCATAAAATGTCTCGATTTACTATTTAGGAAGACAACCAATTGGTCCGCAGTAATTACAAAGTAATTGATATACCCAATATCGGATATACCAGTAGTGAGAATTCACTAGTACAAAAATGGGTTTTTGCCACACCATTTTTTTTCTTTGGCCACGTTTCTGATTTTTGGCGTAGTTGTAATCCTGAAAATGTAGATTTAGCCACGTTATGATTTTAGCGTGGCTATTACTGACCAATTTAGTCACGTTACACTCAGTTAGCGTGTCCATTGGGTTCACTAAAAACACGTTTTTCATAGTGTTGCCAAAACGTGCCATTTAGCCTCGTAATTTTGTGTTTGCTAATGTCAGTGTCCATATGCCAATATATGGCCACGTGAAAAAATTATTCTGTGTCTAAAGTGTAGGGTGTCATATATCCATGCCACTTCAGAGTGGTTTGCTTGTCTAAAGAGTAGAACTTCAATAGCCACGCCAATTTGGAGATTTTGTTGATCTATAGCCACTTTAAGATATCTTTAACATGTCCAAAGTTACGAGCTTTGTTTCCTTTTAGGGAAACGAATCTGGTCTTAATGGATGTATTATGGACAGAGCCTCTACAAATTCTACTACCCACCACCCCTTGTAAAAATAAATAAATAGATATATGTTTCCTTAAACCCAAAATTGGCAGTCATAAGTTGCATATTGTTACAATGAGTAAAAAGATAAACACAACTTAACTGCTCCGAGAAAATATAGAAACATGATACACCTTTTATTAAGTACGTAACTGGAAAAAATATCTTATAATGATTTATATTTAACGGAAAAAAATGGACGGCTGGGACATATCCCTTAATTTCGACAGTTACAGGACATATCCTCAACTGATAATTCAAATCCGGGACATATTCCCAATTGTTAATCATGGCATATACCTGAATTTTAATGGTGCTGGCAATTGATGGTAATCGCATATTCGCAATCTGCGTTCAGCTACTTGCTTTAGAATGTTCAGAAAACTGATAACTAAATCTTTGTGAGCACTATATCTATTGCAATCAGCAAGAGGGAAAAGTGTTGCCCCAAATGAGTCCAGGGTCAGTATCATGCAGCCTCTGTAATAACAATAACAATATGATCAATAGTGAAATATATTAGTTTCCGAAACTATAACATGCATTTATACTGATTACAAGACAATCCCAAAATCTTCTCACTTGTTTTGACAATGTTGTTTGTAAACTCATGAAACAGTTAATGGAACTTAGAATAGGGCAAAAGTTAACGATCTTATATCTGCAGTCTAAAGGAAAGATAACATTATATAACAAAATAACGAAAGGAAACACGATTGAAGCAGCAAAACATACAGTTGAATATATCACATACTATATCGGAGAAATAAAAAGATGGAAAGAAAAGACTCAGAATTCAACTATAAATGCTCTCTCTCGTATATGCATGGGTGTTGAGCATTGACATTATGTTGTTAACCCCTAGGTCATAATTTGAGTCCCGTTTAGCAAGTTCAACATCCTAAAAAGACTCGATCAAAACATGTTTCTGTAATAAATATTACGCTACTTTTGCTAATGCTGAGCTTTGAATTTCTAGTGAATTCTAACTCATTGAAGCACCAAATATGAGATACTGATACTATAGGTATCTTAAATTAGGATTACATACATAAATACCTTCTTAACAGCAACAGCATCTGGAACAACCAGATGGAATTTGCACCCATAAGCAGAAGTTGTAGTTGCAAGAATTACAGCAGTGCTACCTGTGAAGCTGATGCAGATGAGCAGGCTATAGCTTATTTAGAGACTACAGACCCGAGTGTAGTAATTTAGCTCAAGAGGGGTCCATTTTGACTGAAAATAAGATTATTCCTACTACTCCAGATAGACCACATAAAAGCAGCAAACATGTTCTTAGAATCATCGCACAAAGAAGTAGTAAAGTTAACAAGCCAATGAGAAAACCAGTTAAGCATAGAAGCATTATGAAAGTTATGAACATGCAGACTAAGGGGAGAAGCATTCCAAACATAAATAGCAAAAGGGCAAAGGACCATTGCATGCACAATATTTTCATCGCAGGCAAGATATCTAGGACAAAGAACAATATCAATAGGCATTCTAGTTTCAAGACAATTTTAGTTGGTAAGGCATTTCCAGCAGTTCCCCAGATAAAGAGTTGAATTCTATGGAGGATTCTTAGTTTCCAAATGCACTTCCAAAGAGTATTGCTTGGAGAAGATCTAAGACCTATGAGACCCAAGTAGGCAGATTTAGAACTAAATCTACCATCCTTTGAAAGTTCCTAAGCCCTCTTATCAGGAATGCATTGTTGGCTTAAAGGAATGGTAACAATCTTTTCTACAGAAGCATTGTCAAAATGATTGTTCAACCTGCAGACATTCCAGGATCTAGTATTAGGGTCAATAAATAAGTCACTTTTAAATAGGAGAGGGAGGGACAAGAGGATTTGGCTTAGATGAACCTAAAGAGAGAATCTACCAGGGGTCTATAAACTTACCATCACCCACAATCCAAGATATGAAAGGTTTTATAAGTTCTTTGATAGTGTGAAGGCATCTTCAGGTCCAATAACAAGTGGAAAGGCACTTGGCATTCAAAAAGTCAGTATGAGGAAAATACCTAGCTTTAAGAATAGTACCAATAGAGAATCAGGAGGTTCCACAAGTTTCCAGGCATTTCTAGCTATCCTAGCAAG
Organism: Papaver californicum; assembly: GCA_023531435.1. Taxonomy (NCBI): domain Eukaryota; kingdom Viridiplantae; phylum Streptophyta; class Magnoliopsida; order Ranunculales; family Papaveraceae; genus Papaver; species Papaver californicum. Next base: position 4,577,010 of record JAJJMC010027962.1, on the reverse strand, counting down.
GTTATTAAGTTCATTCTTCCTAAAACCCAAGCCACCTTCACTTTTAAGAGAGCAAAGAGTGTCCCAACCAAGTAAGTGGAGTTTCCTATCTTTAGAGTCAAGAGATTCTCCCACCAGTACTTGCACATGTGAGAGTCCATTTTCCTACAAAGAGTTTTGGGGATAAGGAAAGCAGACATCTGATAAATTGGAATGGCTTGACCAATATGTTTAACAAGAGAAGTTCTATCAGCTTGGGTTAGGAGTTTATGAGACCAAGAAGTTATTCTAGCATCCACATATTGCAAAATACTCATATGAGTTTGGACTATAGACTTCTGGAAATGGATAGGAGTCCCCAAGTACTTCTCACCAAGATCTAGAGAACTAATGTTAAGGATAGAGGACAGCTTTTGAATTAACTGAGGAGATTGGTCTTTACTAAACAGAATACCAGACTTATCAAAATTAATTTCCTGACTAGAGGAAGAACAATACTTATATAGATAGTCTTTAATAGTCATAAAGTCCTGAACATTAGCCTTGGAAAAAAATAACAATCACCAGCAAACAACAAATGAGTAATGTGGGGGGGATTCCTACATATTTTGATTCCTTAGACAAGATGAAGTCTGGTAAGATTATCAATATAAGCAGAAAGAGCTTCAGAGCAAAGAATATAAAGGTAGAGAGACAGGGGGTCTCCTTGTCTAAGGCCTCTTTTAGGTTTAATCTTGCTAGTAGGAACTCCATTGAGCAGAACAGAGTAGGAAACTGTTACTAAACTTTTAGTACTAAAAGATATTCAATGTTCACAGAGTCCCAGTTTCCTTAAAACTTTTTCAAGGAAAGTCCACTCAAGCTTGTCATAGGCTTTAGACATATCCAGTTTTATGGTTGCTAGGCCTTTCTTCCCATGATAATAATCCACTGTAAAGACCACTTCATGAGCAAGGAGAATATTATTAGCAATGCTTCTTTTGGGAACAAAGGCACTTTGGTTCTGAGAGATTAAACCATCCATGAGAGGTTTAAGTCTATTAGCAAAGTTTTTAGAAAGAATTTTATAGGCAAAATCGCACAAACCAGTAGGTTTGTAATGAGAAACGATCTCAACAGTAGGGTTTTTGGAATAAGGGCAATATTGGTATGATTAAGGAAGGGAGCCACATAGCCAGTTCGAAAACAAGTTTGCACCATCTCAATGACAAAGTCCCCTAAAATAACCCAGTGTTTTTGATAAAAGAGACCTGTGAAACCATCAGGTCCTGGGGATTTTTCCCTCCTATCTGAAAGCAACATGTTTTATTTTTTTAGGAGACAAAAGAATATTTAAAAGATTATTGTCATCCAGGGAAAAATTATTAAGAAGATCAGCTAACACTTCATCTAGAAAAGATTGAGGATTATAAGAGTAAAGGGTTTTAAAATAATCAACAAAAGAGGTACCCATACTACTCCTGTCAGTAAGAATATCTTCAGTGTTGTTTTTAATCCAGCTGATGACATTTTTTTTTGTTTTGTAGAGAGTGACCCTATGGAAATAGGGAGTATTTTTATCTCCTTTCAAGAGCCACACCTCCCTAGACTTATCTTTCCAGTAAAGTTCTTCCAAAGAGTGAAAGTAGTTTAGCCTAACTTTACGTCTAGAAACATTCAAGGTATTAGAGGGATTGAAAGTTTGAATATTCTTAAGATCTTTTCTAGTGGTAGATATATTAGTCTGAATATTACCAAAAAAGTTCATATTCCAATCTCTTAGACCCTTTTTGGTATTGAGCAGTCTAGCTTTAAGTTTATAAGCAGGAGAGCCCACCACATTAATAGACCAGCAATAATATCTCTACAAGTAGGGTTAGTGATCCACATTGCCATGAAATGCAAAGACTTAGGCATACAGTCTTCATCAAAGTTAAAACATATATGCATAAGACAATGGTCAGAGGAATCTCTAGGGAGGTTGTTCACACAAAGATTTGGGAAAATAAATTCAGCAGTTCGATTAACAAAACATCTATCAAGCCTCTCAAGGATCAAGTCAATACCACTTTGCATATTAGACCATGTGAATCTAGGACCAGAAAAAACAGGATCATGCAACTCAAAAACCAAACAAAAATTCCTAAGATTGAAACAATTATTATCATCCACATCAAGACAACCATTTTTATCCTCAGGACTAAAGCGGGCATTAAAGTCTCCAACAAAGAAAACGGGTTCAGTGCTAGGGATAGGAGGAATATTCAGCTGACTAGCCCAGAAAGCATCTCTAAGGGTTTGGTTTGGTTCACCATAGATGAAATGTATGTGACAGGTTTTGGAGTGAACAATGTCATTGGTGGTAACATAGATACCACTGGAGTTAGAAGAAATAATTTGGAGATATTTCATGTTTCCAAGCTAAGACCAGACCACCATTTTTACCAATGCAAGGCATATTGAAGGCATAAGGAAAAACCATATTCTTAAGTTTTCTAGCTGCAATGTCATTTTTTATTTTTATCTCAGAAAGGAACACAACATCAGGATTTAGATTTTTCAGAAGGATACTCAACTCTTTATTAGCAGTTTTTTTTCCTAAACCTCTAACATTCCAGCACAACATGTTAATATTATTGACAGAATGCAAAGGCAGGGAAGTGGAGATATTAGAAATATTAGAGTTACCCAGAGAAGGGGAATTATATAGATGGTTTACCTGATTGGTAGAATCAGCACCACTATTAAGCTTAAATCCATAGGAATCACCACTTGCAGAGGTTCCTTGTGTTGAAGAAATATCCAAAAAAGCAGCATCTTAAGGAGAATTATTGCAGACATTATGGCTTACCACAGAATGACTGCGGAAAAATGACCATATGATTGATAAGATGATAGTGATGACCATCTTGGATGGGGGTAGAGATGGATGGGAGATTGTCTAGCTTGGTTATTTGAGGGCAAAGTATATTGTAATCATGTTCAGTAAAGAACTGACTTTCAGGATGGACTACTATGATGCTATCCGAAGCAGGTTTGACTGTACGGGTGCATTTTCTAACATCAACCCGGGGATTGATTTTTCTCTTGATAGTAGATAGAGCATTATGCTCAACAGATAAGGAAACAATCTTTTTTCTAGACAAAGAAGGAGGACGAGCTGGCAGGGAAGCTATCTTGAATTTTCTAAGGTTAGAGACATGATCCTTTAAACTATTCTAGCTGAAATTTTCAGAAACAACTAGGTTAGAAGAGGTTGGTTTATGAACCATTGAAAGACCATTTTCAGCAGAAGTCACAATAGTAGATTGAACAGGGCCAACATCATAGATTTTCAGGGATGGAGATTTGTTAGTAAAAGGGACCATATTGAGTTTTTGGTAGATGGAAGTCTCAGACACAAGCATATCAGTATCCTGACTGATGACAACTTTTCCTATTTCTTTTGAAATAGAAAGATAAGCATTATCGATATAGAAACTATCATTAACCTGTTGAGTCACTTGAGGATTTGTTGAATCATCCATAAAGTCATAGCTTGAAGAAATAACAACTGGTTGAGGGGGCATCAATCTGGAGACAGTGATAATATGAGACTAAGATTTATTTGGAGAAGCTTGGATCGGCCCACTTGATTACGAAATAATTCTTGGCTTAGATTTAGTGCAGGTTGCTTCTCTGTAATCAATAATACGACAAGTGTAACAAAATGATCTTGGGACCATAAAGTATCCACATTCTATAACGAAAGAATGAATTCTGCCTCTAGTGATCAATGGAATTCCAGTTGGAAGAATTTTTTGCACATTAATCTTGACACAAACTTTGAAATTCTGCTTTAGAGGATGATTTCCATAAGAAGTTTTAGCTTCCACCAGTTCACCAAGTTTAATGGAGAGCAACTTTAAGTCCTCAAACTCAGTGCATTCATTTGGAACACTGCAGAGGACCAACCACATTAGCTCTTCTGTAAAATTAACCTGGCAATTATTTGGACAACCTTTTGGTGGAACTTTATGCAAGACAATAAGGTAGCCACAAGCATACCATGGTATTTTTTCTTTAACTCTGTTGAAGTCCACTTCAGCAAAAAAACGTATAAGAATTTTATTATTCAAACCACTGAAAGTAGTAACTGTAGGAGATTAAAGAAGAGGCCATTGATTGCAAATGTAACTCCTTATAGAGGAAGTAGGAACCAGGAATTCACTGCAAATATGTCATATCATACACCATTTCCAGTTACTATCATTTTCAGCAACCACAACTGTTTTTCAATATAGACCGCTCAGTTATAAAAGATGGGAGTTTGTTTGGTAAAATTAGCTTCTCCAACATTTGGTGAGTTAAATCTTGAATATCTTGGGCAAGAGCTTGAGGTTTCCATCTGAGGATGATTGAAGATGGATATATATGAGTATTGAAGATGAAAAATAGCATATGAGGTTTTTTGAATTGAATGGTGATGATGATATAAAAGTTGGTGACCTGAGTAAAATGCCAAATGATTTGCTTATCCCATACAATGAGACAATGATGGTTCAACTGAGTGTGATAGCCTATCCAATGAGAAACAATTTTAACATCCTTAAACGGGGAAAACTTTATAGAGAAAAAAGATTGGGATAATGACCTTGAGACCCAAAAAATGTTATGTTTTGGTTGTATAAGATGACCAAGATTTTGGATTTATGGTGTTTGGGTTTCTTCCTACCACTTCACGGGAGATAAAACAAAACTTAACCCCCAATATAGCACATGATCCAACTCTGGGAAGTCTATATATCAAAGATTTTTTTCTTTAACTCAGACGAACCAATGCAAACAAAAAAAAAAATATATCATAGAAAGTAGGATGAACTAAGGTTTTGGTGGTTGAACATTCATGGTGGCTGTTTTTATGTGGACTATTATTAGTTCGAGTATAGAAAAACACCATTAATGTAATAAGGAATATGTCTTTCCAAGACCTAGCCATGTGGTTCAGGAAATTTTGAGTGTGTTGACGGGGTTTAGGGTGCGGGATTTTGGGCTTAATAATCTGCGTGCACTAAACGTATAGCCCATGGTAACTCATAATGCCTCTCCTCAAGTGTTGCCTTCTTTGAATCTGCATGAAATTAATTAAGAAAATTAAAATCACACTTACGACTTTACAAGTAGGTAAACCACTAGACCCCTTCTTAATGGTAATGCAATGGAAATCGAACGATAGGGATAGTATAGAGTTAGGCTTAGGGAATGGTTATTAAAAATGCAATGATATTTTTGGAGCGAGTACACATGACTTTGAATGGGCGTGAATTGCCAAGAGACGAGATATTTCACCAAGAGACTTAAATGACCATTAACTACCCAAATTTGACTTTTAAAAGATGAATTTTGATCAATTATCTTCCAATCAGAGAAAATTAAGCCAAAGGTAGCAAAGTTATTTAGAAACCAGAGAAAATTAAGAGACAATGACAAATCCAGGGAACAATCTTCCTGTGAATAATACTTCAGATTTATTTGAGTTTGCAAGGAGAAACTCTTTGAGGTTGGAGACCAAAGAACTAAATGATTTGATAATTGAGTTGCAGGGTTAGTCAAAATGCAATGATGTTTTTAGAGTGCATACACATGACTTTGAATGGGCGTGAATTTCCAAGAGACGGGATATTTCACCAAGAGACTTAAATGATCATTAACTGCCCAAAATTGGCTTTTAAAAGAGGAATTTTGATCAATTATATTCCAATCAAAGAAAATTAAGACAAAGGTAGCAAAGTTATTTAGAAACCAGATAAAATTAAGAGACAATGACAAATCCAGGGAACAATCTTCTTGTGAATAATACTTCAGATTTATTTGAGTTTGCAAGGAGAAACGCTTTGAGGTTGGAGACCAAAGAACTAAAATGATTTGATAATTTAGTTGCAGGGTAAGATAAACAGGCGAAAAAAAAGAACTGAATATAAAAGGATACGAGAGAAGAATGAATAGGAGTTTGCTCAATGGAAAGAGAAACGTCTTGCAAGGGTTGAGCAAAATAGAAGTGAGAAAGATGATAACGAAGATGATTATTCATGGAAAAAGAGACGCAGTGATAAAAAGAGTGATTTAGACAGTGGTTATGAGTACCATTTGGAGGAGATAAGTTCATATGGGGAGGGTTCAGAAGCATAGGAAGAGGAGAAGAAGAAATCAACAACAAAATAGAGGATGATTTGTACAAGAGGTACTTGGCAGAGAAGGAAAATCCCTTCATATTCGCAAGGACCATGGATGAGAGGATGAAAAATGAATATGAGGGATATGCTGGTGGAGATAATGAAGTTGCTGGGGTAGTACAGTGGACAGAGACATCTGAGGAAGAAGGCAGTGAAGATGATGATGATGAAAGTAGTGATGATGGTGCTGATGAGGGTTATGGGTCTTCTAGTTCATCTGGAGATGAGTATAAAGCACAATATGAGGAAGAGGACTGGGAAAACTACGATGGGGAGGATGACTGGTGATCACCCCTGGGAAATCAGATAAGACAATTTGAGAAACCTTGGTATAAATTTTAAAGATGGTTATGAGATTTTTTTGTTGAAATTATCTTCTCGATGTTTGTCAATAGTTCTCTTTTTTATGTTGTGAAGGTTCCTGAAGTAGTTTTTTTCTCTTTTAATCCGGACGGCTTGAAGTTTTCTCCTGATAGGTTCAGTTTTTTATTGATAAAGTTTAAAGTGCTTATTGGGGATATTTTTTTGGTAACATGAAGGTGTTATGTTTCCTGCTTGAAACTCTATTTTTGTTGTAAGGAAATTTTCTTTGATGTTATTATTACAGGTGCTGATCTTGGTAGCAGTACGATAGAATTTACTAGGGTGGGTTTTTGTGATTATGTAATTAAGGGGTTTAAGAACTTGTTGTTGAATAGTTTCTTTGGTTTAAGAACTATAGTTTTTGATCGGCAAATTGATAATGTTTGTATTGGGTTGATGAATCACAGACAGTAAAGTCATAAACCAATTTAAAATTTGATACACTAAGGATGAATTGTTGAAAAAAATAGTATGTAGTGTTTTTCATGAGAGAGAAAAATAACGAAGGTGAGACAGACAAAAACACGTTACAACGAGTTGTATTCACTTATCAATAAATATAAAAAATATGTGGATGGGGTTTGATTTTTCGTTAAATCTTCTAGTGGGAATTAAGGGAGCCAAATATTGGTGAAAGTTTCATGAGTTGGTCAAATTTCTTGGCGCAAAAATTGCCATTTTATCTCAACTTCTTTGAGCACAAACGAATTTATGGCGACAAATTTGATTAAGTAGCAGATCTCGGTAGATTTATATTTACCTTATTTTCATAAAGAGGGTAAGTAAAATTCCAAATACCCTGAAACACAAAAATAAAATAAAATGAATATATAACACGTTGGTGCGATTGTGTCAACATAAGAGATGTTACACCACGTGTAAATTTTCTTTTAGAAAAAATACGTGTGTAATTGATATGCATATCTTCATTTTCCATCGACATAAAATAAAATATCTTTGTCTCAATTAAAAAAGTGCTAAAGATATTTGGTTAATGGGGTGAGATTTTGGGTCATGTTGATGTACGTTTTTGATCAACACCTAGATTTTAGGTTATGTACAAGTTTTCGTTTTACGTAAGTCACATGACATTTTTAGGTCTCGGTGACAAATTATGGGTCATGGAAGGGATAGAGGTAAATTTTGAATCACCATTATAAATTTTGTAGTACATGTATTATTATTTTGAGAAATATTAGAGATATCGATGATTAGGGCTGCACAGGAACCGACCGGAACCGAAGAACCGGACCGGAACCGAAGGAACCGTACCCCAAAAGAACCGAACCGAGGGTACAAGGTACAGGGTACGGGTACAAAAAATGGGAACCGAGTACAACCGGGTACAAGGTACAGGTACTACCCCTGTACTTGTACCCTGTACCCTGTACCTGTACCTCCTCATGATCTTTTACAAAGTTGATTACTAAAATCTATTGCTCTTGATCTTTTATATGATTATATACTAGATGATTACTCTAATGTTGAGGAAGATAATGTGATTTTTTTTTCTTTTTTTTTTTTTTATTTTCTATATTAGTCATCAATTCAATCTTTAACATAATATTCATTTATACACATTTCGTAATACTGTATACATTTCGTGATTAGATTGAAATGGTAGAAACACTTAAATTTTCTAATTTTTTTTATTTCAATAATTTACATTTAAATTTTAGATGTAACAAAAAAAAAAAAAAAAAAAACAGGGTACAGGGTACGTTCCCGGAACCGGACCCAGGGTACAGGGTACAAAACCGGAACCGGACCCAGGGTACAGGGTACAGGGTACAGGTACAAAATTTAAGAACCGACCATGGGGAGGTACAGGTACAGGGTTCCACCAAGAACCGAGCCGAACCGACCTTTGTGCAGCCCTATCGATGATAGACACATTTTAGTGTCTAATTTGCACCTTAATTTCTATTGAGTTAGTATTCGATTCTGCACTTATTACGTGTTTTTATGCTTTTGTAGGTACATTAGAAGAATAAAGATTTGTGAAAAAATTGGCTCAAAAAAGTGTTATTGGCACCCCAACTTGGATAAGGGGCACCCCAGGATCGGAACGAGTCGGATAGGCCAACTCAGCGAGTCGAATCGGCCCAACTCATCGGGAACACGTGTTCATCCCGTGAGAAGCTGCTGTGAACTATTTTCACGTAATTTTTGTGTTGATTTGCGATTCTAAGTGTCCCACAAGTTAGAAGATATCCATACAAGAACCACACAACCAATTCTACACGTTTTTAGCCGGAAAAAGTGGCTCCCGGAGTGAATTTGGACGGAAAAAGGAGTCATTCTTTGATTCGGAATTGGGAGAATTTTGGAGAGTTTTGGGGAGTTCTATTAGGTTTAGAACTCTCCCTAGGGTTTGTATAACCTATAAATACCAAGAGAAGCCGATGAAAAAGAGGGGAGAAGCCTAGAGAATCAAAAAAAGAAGGTCGCCGGAAACTGGGCAGCGATCCCGCGCGGTCCGACAGCTGTTCTTCAAGTGTTTTTCCGCCTGAGAAGAAGACACAACAACAGTTACAAGTGTTGCAGTTCTCTCCCGCTCATGTTGCTATTTCCTTTCCCTCCTTTGTTGCTTATATCTTTTTGTAACAGCTGAACCCTGTTCTGTGACACTTATACACGTATCTGTTCAGCTGTTACACCATTATTTCACCTTGTAATCAACTTTTGGAGCAATGAAAAGATCTTTTGAGCAAGTTTTCTTCACCATGAGCTAAGTACATTTACTGGGATGATGGAGGAGGTTTTTCCCTCAATATTATGTGGTAAGTCTAATTTAATTTAATTTCTTTATAATTCTTTACTTATTAAATTGCATAGATTTGAAATAGAAAAACGATTTTCATTCAGTAGTGGTGTTTTTGTTTGATGGGTCATGCTGGGTTGACAACCTCTGATGTCCCATGCTTGTGATTTACCTCTGCTTGTTTACATAAAACCATATTTTGGCAATATTTGAGCTTAAATTATTTAAAAAGAATTACATGATTAAAATCACATAATTTGTTGGAAATAACTGAGTCCTGATTCCTGGTTTTATCCATCTTTGATAAAATTCATCTCTAGTTTATTTTGCTTTGTTTTATTTAATTATATTATGCCTATTATTTTCTAAAATAATTAAACCTTCACAAGTCTGAGAATCGAATCTTTTTACCACTATATTTTATCACATCAAAAAGAATCCGTCAAGGAGTTGGCTGAAAGTACAAAAAGGTTTGGATTGAGTGTGACATGAACAAATAGTAGTCCATATCCTTATCTAGAAGAATCACACGAACAGTTGCAATCTAGTACTCCCCATGATAATTTGAGTTCGTTATCTTGGAGGGATTCCCTAAAGCAGATGCACTGTAGTACTCCCCATGAACCTAGTATACATCTAGAAGAATCACTCAAGAAGTTATCTGAGGCAACACATGAGCTTAAATTAAGTATGGGGGTGACAATTAGTAGCCCAACTCGTACTCTAGAAGACACCCTCAAGCTGATAGATGAGAATAACAAGCAGATGATTGAGGATAAAAATAGGTTTGTATTAAGTATGAATGAAATTTCTGCAAATAATAATATTGCTCAAATTGATCTTAATTGCCAATATGGTGCTACCCTTGATAGTTATTCACCTCCTCAAGAGGACGAGGATAGAATTGGTAACACTACTTATTTAGACGAGGTTAAAACATCTTCATATTATTATGATGATGAGGATAGTATTGGTGAAGAACTTGAAATATACAGGCAGAGTGATCAAGAAATTGTCACTCCAGTTGTGCTTCACGATGATAGTGTTATTTCTAGTTCAAATTCAAATAATTTTAATGATTATTCACCTATTCAAAAGGAAGAGGATTTGACTAGAGATATCACTGTTTTAGACGATGTAGAACTCTCTTGTTTTGAAACCGATAATGGTTTAGAGGAACGGGTTTATCCTGAGAATACTATTTTAGAGTCCAACGATTTAAAAACAATAGTTGTAGATAACCAAGATAGACCCGTAGAGATTTTAAATATGAGTGAGGATGCACCACTTGATTATAACTTAGAAGAAGCAATTGACAATTTTTGAGAATCTGATGATCTAGAAATTAAGGAAATTGTTATTAGTCTATCTAGAGACACCCAAAATTCTAAGTTTGGGGGTGATTATCATTCTCCCTGTGCTTTAACTTTGACTCTTTTAGAAGTCCCTCACTCGGGACTTGATGTTTGTGCCTCTACCATATTAAGAGACTATCTTCAAGAACTGTTTCCTGAACCTAATCATGTCCATAAAGAAGTTCAGTTGTTAGAAACCCATCCTCTGGTCGATGTGGTTTACCTAGGCGATAATACCCAGATTGACTTTGTTTTCCCACCAAACTATTTTCTTCCATATGTGGGAACATTAGAATTTCAAATGTGTCACGTATTAAGTTTTAAGAATAAACCTAATTACTTTAGGGAATCGACACATTTGCTTAAGAATGACCACCTTCATAGTAGTCAACTGTGTGGGTCAAATCTGATTGACTTTGAGGATCCACAATTATTCAGGTTATTATTATGTGCTTCTAAGTTCTTAGTTGAGTTTTTCCAGACTTTACAACCTGATCCTGTTGATACTGCCTATGAGGAAATCCAACCCATGAAAATATTTTATCTAGACCCTTTTATAGAGCCTGAACCTGAACAACAACTAGAAGTAGTTGTTGTAAACAAAAAACTAGATAAGGGTGTGCTCGGTTTGTTCATTTTCTTAGCCTGTTGTTGTTTCCTCTTATTTGTGATATCACTATTTGATTCAGACGACCCACAGTTGTTCCGATTATTGCTATATAATTTAATGAGGTGACTAATTCTTTCCTAGTCTGGATGAAGACTTTAAACTTAGCACTTCTTGGGAGGTAACCCATGCTCTTACAACACGGTAATATCTTTCCCTAAGTCCTTTTCGTGAATTGGTAACAGTTTCTCCTGGTTCGTATTTTTAATCATTCATCTTTAGAAACATTGAGGACACTGTTTGATTTAAGTTTGGGGGTAAGGGAGAAACTTTTTAATTAAATATTAAAGCTCTAGAATTTAGAAGCTTGTGAACACTTCAGGGTGACACTAACCATTCTAGGTAGATGGAAACTTAGCTCTTTTTCTATAGGAATTGGTGTGCCCAGTTAAATGGTCTATTCATAAAAGGACAGAGTTCAGGTGTTAGAAATAACATGATTGTCGTCACCACATCTCGGAGTCTATCTCGACCATATCACTTTCTGTTTTTATTTTTACAATTTTATGTTTCTCTAAGTGATTGGTGGGGCCCAGTATCAAATTGTTATCACCGTCAGGATGAAATAGAGCAGAGTGTTTTGAGATCAAGCCCAATTCTTGTTTTCTTCAAAAAAAAAAAAAAAAAAAAAAAAAAAAAATT
>JAJJMC010027962.1:4544937-4564949 GCA_023531435.1 Papaver californicum | reverse complement strand
AAAAAAAAAAAAAAAAAAAAAAAAAAAAAAAACATTGACACTTTGATAGCATTATGTGTGTGTTCTCCCTGTCTCCGTCGCCTAAGCAAGCGTGGAACGCAGGATCCATGGGAACTATAACGTAAGATGCTGATAAGAATCATGCGCTTGGATTCAATTTGATCCAATCATGTTGTCAATATATTTATCGTTTTATTTTCAATAAATCGATCGTTGGGACCCTTGTATATACCAGTTGAGTCGATATTAGTATTAGGTTTAAGACCATGTATCTCAATCTATTAGGATTCATCTTGACACTGACCTTCAGACAGATATGGGAAACACCGTTCACCTTAGTCAACACGTGCAACCTTCATATTTCTATGTCCATCTTCTAAATCTTTTCATGTGATTAATTGGGATAGATTCTGAGTCTTGTGGTTGAACAATTATCTGAGTAGAGCTCTGTTGTCTTATGAATTTTAGTATGCTTGAGTAAACACTCGTGTACAACAATTGGACTAATATAGGGTAATGATTCCCATAGCCGATGAGTTGAGTAAACCAACTAAATAGCTTGTTTAGTGTCTATCCTTAATCGTTCACGAGTTGCTAAAATCTGGAGTAAAGGTTTTGTGGGTATACCTCTTGTAAACCCTCACGAGACAAAACTCGTCCACTAGGGACACCTAGGGGTTTAACGGCTTACTGCATATGCTAAATGTAGTCGCGATTCCTGCGAAAGTGAGTTAGGATTTTTACTTTATTTTTAGAGTAGTTTGCTCGAGGACTAGCAAAATAGTAAGTTTGGGGGTATTTGATAGACACATTTTAGTGTCTAATTTGCACCTTAATTTCTATTGAGTTAGTATTCGATTCTGCACTTATTACGTGTTTTTATGCTTTTGTAGGTACATTAGAAGAATAAAGATTTGTGGAAAAATTGGCTCAAAAAAGTGTTATTGGCACCCCAACTTGGATAAGGGGCACCCCAGGATCGGAACGAGTCGGATCGGCCAACTCAGCGAGTCGAATCGGCCCAACTCATCGGGACACACGGGTTCATCCCGTAAGAAGCTGCTGTGAACTATTTTCACGTAATTTTTGTGTTGATTTGCGATTCTAAGTGTCCCACAAGTTAGAAGATATCCGTACAAGACCCACACAACCAATTCTACACGTTTTTAGCCGGAAAAAGTGGCTCCCGGAGTGAATTTGGACGGAAAAGGAGTCATTCTTTGATTCGGATTTGGGAGAATTTTGGAGAGTTTTAGGGAGTTCTATTAGGTTTAGAACTCTCCCCAGGGTTTGTATAACCTATAAATACCAAGAGAAGCCGATGAAAAAGAGGGGAGAATCCTAGAGAATCAAAAAAAGAAGGTCGCCGGAAACTGGGCAGCGATCCCGCGCGGTCCGGCAGCTGTTCTTCAAGTGTTTTTCCGCCTGAGAAGAAGACACATCAACAGTTACAAGTGTTGCAGTTCTCTCCCGCTCCTGTTGCTATTTCCTTTCCCTCCTTTGTTGCTTATATCTTTTTGTAACAGCTGAACCCTGTTCTGTGACACTTATACACGTATCTGTTCAGCTGTTACACCATTATTTCACCTTGTAATCAACTTTTGGAGCAATGAAAAGATCTTTTGAGCAAGTTTTCTTCACCATGAGCTAAGTACATTTACTGGGATGATGGAGGAGGTTTTTCCCTCAATATTATGTGGTAAGTCTAATTTAATTTAATTTCTTTATAATTCTTTACTTATTAAATTGCATAGATTTGAAATAGAAAAACGGTTTTCATTCAGTAGTGGTGTTTTTGTTTGATGGGTCATGCTGGGTTGACAACCTCTGATGTCCCATGCTTGTGATTTACCTCTGCTTGTTTACATAAAACCATATTTTGGCAATATTTGAGCTTAACTTATTTAAAAAGAATTACATGATTAATCACATAATTTGTTGGAAATAACTGAGTCCTGATTCCTGGTTTTATCCATCTTTGATAAAATCATCTCTAGTTTATTTTGCTTTGTTTTATTTAATTAGATTATGCCTATTATTTTCTAAAATAATTAAACCTTCACAAGTCTGAGAATCGAATCTTTTTACCACTATATTTTATCACATCAATCGAGTCACTGGGTGATTGGGTCAAAATCAGTTAAAACTAATTAAACATTGGCTTGAGTAGAATTTACATTACTTACATTTACGGGGGAGTGACAATTGAATGACAATTGAATAAAATTGGATTCTATTTGATGTATATAATTAGTGAAAATGAGCACGATGTAGTGAAATTGAGTAACATTCGATACAATTTGTGGATAATTAGTGAAAGTGAGCATGATCTAGTGAAATTGAGTAAAACTAGACGTAAATTGTGGATAATTAGTGAAAGTGAGCAAGATCTAGTGAAATTGAGTAAAATTAAACAAAATTAGACTCAATTTGATGTAATTTGTGGATAATTAATGAAAGTGAGTACGATCTAGTGCTATTGGATGCAACTGGTAGATAGCTAGTACAGTTGATTATGATATTGTAAAATTGAGTGAACTTGGATATAATTATTTTTATTGTTATGGCAGTTTTTGGGTCGTGACTAATTTTCGATCAAAGGAAATCGAGTGAAATTGAATGAGGTTAGTGAAATTGAGTGACATCAAAAAATATTAGATGCAATTAGTAAATAAAAGGTAAAATCGATAAATAAATGGTGAAATTGAGTGAGATTGTATCAGTTGAAATTGAGTAATTCCAGTGAAATTGAGTGATATCAATTTGTGATATTTAGTATGATCTAGTGAAATGTAGTAAAATAACCAAAATTGAGTAAAATTGGATTCAATTAGATAAATTTTGTGGATAATTAATGGAAGTGGGAATGATCAAGTGAAATTGAGTAAAATTGGATGCAATTTGTGAATAATTGTTGAAAATAAGTATGATGAAGTGGTATTTAGTGAAATAGAGTAAATTTGGGTTCAATTGGATGCACTTTATTGAATAATTAGTGAAAGTGAGTATGGTTTAGTAAAATTAAGGACACTCGTATGCAATTGGTAGATAAATAGTGAGTATGTTTTAATGGAATTTAGTAATATTGGATTGAATTTGTGGATAATAGTGAAAGTAAGTGTGTTCTAGTAAAATTTAGTAAACCTGGATTCAATTAGATGTAATTTGTGGATAATTAGTGAAAGTTAGTATGATATAGTGATAATAAGTAATATTGAATGCAATTTATGGATATACAACGAAAGTGAGTATGCTATAGTGGAATTTAGTAACGTTGGACTTAATTTGTGGATAATTAGTGAAAGCAAGTATGATCTATTAATATTAAATGAATTTGGATTCAATTGGATGTAATTTATGGATAATTAAAATTGAGTAAAAGTGGATTCAGTCGGCGGATAATGAGTGAATGCGAGTATGATTTAGTAATGTTGAGTGAAATTGAGTTAATTCGGATTCAATTTGATACAGTTTGTGGGTAATTAATGAAAGTTAGTAGTAATCAAGTGAGATTAAGTAACATTGGATGCAAATTATGGATATTTGGTGGAAATGAGTATAATCTGGTGAAATTGAGAAAAAATAGATTCAGTTTGATACAACCAGTGGATAACTAGTAGAGTTGAGTATGTAATAGTAAAATTTAGCAAAATTGGATTTAATTTGATACAGTTTTTAGATAATTAGTGAAATTGGGTATGATTTACTGAATTTGAGTAAAATTGGATTCAATTTGTGGATAATTAGTGAAGGAGAATATGCTATAGTAAAATTATGTAAAATTGGATTCAAATCAGTGAATAGTGAGTGGAAGTGAATATAATCTAGTGATATCGAACGAATTTGAGTAAAATTAGATTCCTCGGTTTGGCTCAATGTCACTCTATATTGGTTGATAGAGTTCAATGCCACCAATATCCCCAAATCTAACCTATTTTCCTCAAATTACCCCCAATTTAAAACGTCACTTTGTTTTCCCATCAATATCGACAAATATTGAGTAAACAACAACAAAAAAAAAAACAGTATTATATTATAAAACGTATTGTTATTTAACACACTTTAAGCATGCTAGTAGTCTACCAGAACGAAACCATTAACTTGTTTGAATCTATTCTTTGTAAATTCTCATTTCTTCATAGTATCTGGAGTTTTGTCTTGCCAAACGTCAATAATAATTTACAAATTCATTTTAATTAATATAATATTCTTCGGATTTATATTAGGTAAATAATAATCCGAATGTGCTAACCCATACTAATATCGGGGAGAATCACATAACTCTCACACATTTGCCTAAATCTGTATGATAAAACTAAATGAGATATCTACCGTTCAAAATTTTCTGTAATCCATAGGACTAAATTTTATTCTAAGATCTACCGTCAAAGTCTATATCAAAACCCTAAAAAAAAATTCTCTCACTCCACCTTCTCAAGATCCCCAATTCTCACCTCTGTCAAGGGGAAAAAAGAAAACCTAACTCCGTCACATCTGCAACCGCCTTTACTTCCAGAACGGAACCCAGAAGAATCCCCCCATTTTCCTCCTCCTATTATCATTAACACCGGAATCTGATGACTTGTTTCCATCATCAACACTCCTATCACTTCGTTTAATACTTCTCCTTCAATTCTCTGACCTAAACCAAATTACTGTTTTCCTCTCATCGATTTCGTCTATTCGAGATCCTTCAAATTCTGCATCTTGGATTCCTGTTGGGATTGACAGAGTTGTGACGACGAGTGCGAATAAGTAAGTAATTCAAACCTATTCTATTATCTTTAATTTGTTAGGATTTTAGAATTGTAGGATGTGGCCTGGAAGTTAGAGGTTGTGAAGGAGGAGGAGGACGAGAGAGTGGAAGAGAGATTGGAGGAGCCATCTTTCACCACCACCACTAGTATTTTCGTACTTTCACTAGTAAAATCCTAAATTTTCGTTTATTGAGTATTGTAAAACTATGGTGAAGTTGGCTACAGCAAGGATAAAGCTTATAAGGAACAAGAGAGAAGTAGTGGTGAAGCAAATGAGGCGTGATATTGCTTTGCTTCTTCAGTCTGGCCAGGATACCACTGCTAGGATCAGGGTATCTCTCTGTTTCATTTTGGTTGCAATTAGACTTTTTTATATGAAACTCAAGCCAGGTTCAGATGTCAACAAGGGTAATTTTAATATTTTATTTCTCTATATCCTAAGGAGAGTATGCTTAGATCCTGTTTAGCCTTAGGGCTTGAGGGATGTCACAGGTGGTGTGCAATAATTTCTAACACCAAATTTTTTGACCTTTATGTTGAAATGGTTTTTTTTTTTTTCTGATTCTGGATTTGCCTTGTTACATGTAAAATTATGAAGGTGGAATGAAAAATTTCAGTTTTCTTTATTATGGATATTGCAAAATCTTTTGTGTCTCTTATAGAGAATGAAGTTGAGATTTGTTTCTGTAAATTAGTAATTGATGAGTATCAGGTACTTGTGTATGCTCTACTATAAATGCTTTCGCCATTGATTCTCTTAATCCTAGGTTGCTTTGTCATCTTACTTGTGCGATGTATATTGTGGTCGTGTTATCCAAGTTGTGATTGTTCGATCCCTCATAGTTAGGAAAGAGCACGAAGCGTTTTAATTGGTGTATTTTCTATAGTCAATTTGTAATGATTCAGTGTCTTTTGGAGTGAATTTCATGTCTTCCAGGTCGGCTGAAGTTTAATTTTATAAATCTGGCATTGGTGATTGTGTCGAGTTCACATGTGATACGAGAACAGAATATTATGGCGGTGACTGAGATCATTGACCTCTTTTGTGAACTCTTTCTGGCGCGGCTTTCAATCATTTAAAAGCAAAGGTAATGTGCTATTTTGTTTGTCTTTGTTTTGTTATAGACTCAATAGAAGGTTTTTCTTTTAATCTGTTGACATGAGTCCTATTTCATTCAGGACATGCCCACAGGACCTTAAAGAAGGGATATGTAGTTTATTTTAAAAAAGAGTTTTGCTGTGTGTTGATTTGAAATATACAATTCCTAACAACCAATGTCAGTTGTGGATTTTGTTTGGCATGCTAAATCGAGTATGTAGATCAAAAGCTACATCATTCAGTGAACTCTACTGATTAAAATCTAACTAATCACAATACTTTTTCATGAATTTCTACTATACAGAATATACTAGATTTATGGTGCAAATTTAATTAGGGAGAGATTCATGGAAAAGATGATCGGACCAAGTTCCTTTTATCTTCTGTGTTCAACAGGTAAAGAACCCTGCTTAATTATGGTGTATCAACTTGCATATTATGTCTCTGGTGATGGATATTTATAATTCTGATTCAGAGCAGCTGAGTTTTGTGCATAACTATTAGTACCTAACTTTGTTTGATCTTTTATTGACAGGACATTCAGGGTAGGGTGAAGACAATTGTTTGGAAAATTTGCAACCTATGTTGCTTTAGATGGGAATTTAGAGACATTTTTTAATCCGATACACAAGTTTGTTTGTTTTTAGGTCAGTTAGGACATTAGACAGTATATATATGTTCTTTTTGTATATGCTTTACAGAGTTCTAACTGTTACAATCCAAAATGATTGTGATCAACATGAATGACCTATTCAGCATGAACTAACCTAACCCAACCCAGAACATTAATCTCTGGTTCACCATAATAATATCTCTCAACCAAGTACCAACCAGGATAACCCTGACATTCACCTCATTTATTTTGATGCTTACTATATGGATTCAGAACATATTATGAGAATTGGTTTAATTGTTCTTGATAATGCAGGGAACTTCTGGGGTGCCAAAACAATCCCAAGCACAGCATTAGATGCTCAACAGGCTAAAGCTAAGGCTCTTCTTGCAGCAATATTATGGGCTAGCGAGCTGGATCTGAAGCCAGTTTACTTCAAAGGGGACTGAAGCTATTACCAACTCTATCAATGGCTACCACTCTTAGAATAGGAGATTGTAAACAATATCCCAAGTCTTTTCGTGTTCTATGCTTGTAAGTTTGTTAACATGTCCTGTAACCTTATGGCTGATATACTTGTCAAAACTGGTTGTATTTTGTGCGAAGTCATAAGTCCTGAATGAATGGTCCTCCTCCTGACATGTTTAAAGTAATTGGTGTTGTTATAGTGTTTTCCTGAACTACAGAGATATGTAATGTTTTTCTGCATTAATAATACAAATTCTAAATCAATTTAACTGGTTTTTCATAAAATGAAATGGTTTGAAATAAATGGATCCATACAGTAACACTTGGATGGTGTCAGATGCATCAAAATTTAACGGCTGATATTCCTTTAGAAATGAACGGGCTTAAAATAGACTACGTGTGTGGTGGAAGATGCATTTAGTTTAATGGTCGAGATTCCATCATCTTTCACCAATTTTGATTTGAAATTAACACTAAGGAGTGACACACGTGAACGGTGATAGATGCATCAAATATGAACAGCGGAAATTTCATCATCTTTCACCTAATCTATAATGAATGTACGGTACAAGATTACATCAAATATTGTATTTGCGTGACTAAGCATCACATATAGCCACGTTAAACATAGATTGCGTGTCTATATGGTCTCTTGACATCTCACCATCCCTTAAACCTTGACCATGTCGTTCCCAAATGTGAGCAGTAAGATCAACACGTAGTCTTTCCTGGAGTATTGAGTTTTGCAAGGCCTCACTTGTCAATCTTATTGTTCCTACTATGGGTGGTTGTGGCCCATCCGGCACAAAGCGTCATCTTGGGTCACGATATCCATCTTCTACAACCATATTATGCATTATGAGGTAGACTCTCATAATCGACTTCAAGTCTTGTTTTTGCAAATAGTCACACTTGTTGTGAATGATCTTAAATTTAGCCTAAAAAGTCCCAAATGCCCGCTCCACATCTTTCCTCTTAGCCATTCGATATTTGTTAAACGTCTCGAGCATGGGAATATCGTTGGCAGCCCCGTATAATTGGACCAACAAGGAGAAACTTTAATAGATCCCATCCACTAAGTAATAACCCTGAGTATAGTGGCAGAGAGGTGCAAGACCGTTTAGTTGGTCATCGAATAAATTCGACAACTTCAAAACATTAAGATCATTGTTGGAGTCGCCCATACCAAAATAACCATGCCAAAACCATTTATAGTATGAAGCAACCGCCTCAAAAACAACAGTTGGGTGATTTTCCTTCCCAGTGTGCGTTCTTGTATCCACCATCTGACATACCCTCCAACCCCAGTGCATACAATCGAGGCTACCAAGCATCCCCTGGGAAACCTTATTTTACATTCTCCCTCATTAACCACTTGGTATCTTCAATCACGGGACGTCTCATATATTCATCGTTGAACCCAAACATGAAAACGTCAACAAACTTCTTAATGTAATAGTAGATAGTGGCCGCAACAATACGGGTTTAGTCGTTTATGCTATATGGAGCAATACCTTTGCATATGCACTTTATCACGGCATACATGTTCATGTGTTGTCTATGTCCTGGGATCCTAACAGCATCGTACCTCGTAGAAAGTATGGATCCATCATACAAACCTTTTCCAAAATCCTTAGAAATAAAGGTCGATACATACCTAAGCGGCAATGAAACTTTTTTGGCCCTCAAGTACAACCATCGTTAAAATAATCCGACATCATCCTTGCATCATCCTCCACACGACCTCTATGAATAGATCCTTTGTTCCTAACTTCTCCTGGAACGGGTTGATGTAAGTTATGACCACCTTGTAGTATAACCTGATAAAGCATTAGAAGATCATCATCGGAATCATTCCGAACATTAGCGAAGGGAATCCCATACTCAATGTTCAAATATTTCCTTAAAGCCATGGTGCACCTGACAACAATAACAATGTTATAATTAAACAATGACAATTGAAAAAAATTTAATATACAATTAAAAATAATAACAATTGAAGAAAAAAAAATACACAGTTAAACTATCACCGAATTATACCCAAAATAAACATAATATGCCAAACAACATACCACATCAAAACAAGGACACAATAAATAAAACTCGTAATTCGATTCACTATAAGTTTACATGTTTTCATTCACACATTAGGTGGCCCCAATAAATCAAACCCCAACTAGGTTTTAGCCACGGATTCCACATACAAATTTAAATTTACACTGGAACTTAAATAAGGGTTTGCACTTTCACTTTCAATGGATCTTGAACATTTGGAGGCTCGACGTTTGATCTTCCAATATGGCAAAAGCTAAACGTTTACGGCTAACGCCGACAGGAGTATCTAATCCCGTCATAGAAAATGTGCCATGCAAACCAGTTTCATTTTGGGATTGTTCAGAACTAAATGGACTCGTAGAAGTGCCGCCTGTACAGTGAGGACCATGCGAGTAACGGTCATATAAAAGGTTCTCAAGCGCCCCTACCTTTTCAAAAGTCTCTTGTGCCAAGTCTTTCCATTGACTCTACAAAATAAATGCTTATATATATATGTTACATGTGCAAAAACAGAACTAAATAATATTAAATAAAATAAATTTGGAATTCTACGAACCTCAGTGCCTTGGATATGACTCCAATCTTCGCGTGTTTGCGGCCTCGACATACAATATACCTCGCGCGTCTCATCTGAGTTTAGATAAGGAAAAGATCATTGTACTGCCGGAAAATATGATGTCATCTCTGGTTGAGTAGATAAAAAAGATTCTGAATATTGGCTAGGAGGAGGTACGATCGGAATAAAACGAGAACTTCCAATGTGAACGACCCCAATCTCGCCGTGGTTGTCTACATGAGACAATTCGGGAAGCAAAGGTCCCATGCTTATAGGTTTCCAATAACTTGCATACATCATCACATTTGACGGTGTATAATGCATATTTTCCTCAATTCCATGGTAATAGTTGTGAGAAAATATGGAGGATTACAAGTAATTGTAATCAAACCCAATACTTGTCTCAAACATCTCTCGCCAAGATAAAGTGTCGTATCTCTCTAATTTATACACTTGGAAAACATACTTTTTTTTGGTAAGGGTTCTTACTATAATGACTTCACCATCATTGTTATGTGAATTTGTCAACCATGGTTGCCAAACCACAGTTCCAGAAGACACTTTCATATCCATCTGTCGATTAGCATTGTTTGCAGAATGTTTCCCAGAATCTCTTTGGGGCCTACCCTGTTTATGTTCGGCTCCAAAAATATTAATTGCCGGGTATTCATCCTCATCTCTAACTGCTTCCTTCCTCAGTAATGGTTGACAAGTACGACAGTAAAAGTAGAACCAATACTCTAATATCATCGATATTCCACACATATTGGTGTCTTATCCACTGCTAACCCTGTCTAAGTATTTTAACAACTTACCATAGCAAATGGAACCCCAGTCATATATTGCAAGGTTTTCCAAACTATACAAGTCACCCAAAACATTGATCCAACCCTTTGAAAGGTGGCAATTATTCAATAAACCCCTCCTATGTTGAGGTCTGTGCTAAAAAGAGAACATGTGGAAGTGCTTCCTAAGAATACTTGACCAATAACACAAAGCAGGAACATTCTTGTCAATTCCTCCCAATCGTTAGAGTTGTCTACTGTCATCCTAAAGTTAAGGTATGATGTAATCCGAGAGATTGTCATAACACTCGAATCACTATCCCACCCGGGTCCAATGGAAATCAAACCACCGAAGTACAAAATATCATAAATTTCAGACAAACTTTTATTTAAACGCCTATTGAAAGGTAACGCCTCACCTTGGCCGATAAGAATTCACGTCAACATTACTAAGTCTAAAGGTGTCAACCCAAATTCAAATCCCGAAAAATGAGAAGTTTTAGTGGTCTTCCACCACCTAGCTATAAGAGTTATGGTTAATTGATTATCCGAATTCTTAAAATTGGATGAAAATATTGAAGAAAACCCACAATTTTCTAGTATTCGACGTGTCGTATCGTGACTTTAAGCAATTATTTTATAGGATTCATTAATCTTTGCCAACTAGTCTTAAACTTGATACTTGGTAATTGTAAACCGGAGATATGACCATCTCTACCAATTATGGACAATACAAGGGTTTCCTCCATAACATAATAATCTAAGAAAACCAAAAAGATCATAACCACAATCAAGACAATACAACAAGAACATTCAACTAATACGTTATAAAAAACGAATACATAATCACCATAATAGCAAATTGAACATTCAACTATATCATATATAAAAAATTGGGCACAAAAAATTTCAACAAATGAACTAAAATATGAAATTTCTCCTCATCAAATCACTACAATTCATGAATTAACTAACATAAATCAATTCAATACTTGTTATTTTCCATATCCGTAACAAATTATTATATGAATAGAAGAAATATTTTTCTTAAGGTTTCAGGTTAAAACAACTTACCTTCGAGTAATTTTTTGATCAAATTCGTTTCAAGAAGAAGCAAAAAGACCCACAAACGTTAACAAAACGAACCCCTATGATGATTATGATGATAACCAACTGTAAAAATAAAAACCAAAGAAACAAACCAAAGTGAAACATGGTTTCATTGAGAGAAGAAGGAGAAAACAGGGAAGGAAAGGGAGAACGTGTTCGCCTGTATACTAAATTTTGGAGAATATTCCTGTAAAAGTGAGCAAACCAAACAGAAGCTTGAAAAGAGTTAAGGGTTAGAACAGATAACACACTTCAGACAATAACACAAGCACAGAGAGATGGAGTCGCCTGTTCAACAGACTGCCCTTAACTCGATATTTGTCAGGTACACCTTTGGAAAAGTGTTGCTATACCTTTAGAGATGACAAATCGAATCCAGGATAAAACCACCTGATACCCACCCAGTTAGCAAGACTCGTTGGCCCGTTGTGAACTTAACAGTAGAAGAAAATGAAGAAATAAACTATTGCGCATACAAAGCAAGAAGAGGGGAAAAGTCGTCAGGTCAGTGGCCGCGACTGGGTAAGTGAAAATCTGTTTTTTGTTTTTCTTATAAAGAAGAAGAAGACTGTTGAGGTTTTTCAAACGGTAAAAAAATCATTTAATTAAACATATTTAATTCGAGATATTTCATTAAAAGATTTTGTTTATTAAAACTGATTTAATTTTATAAATACAAAACGGTCAAATATTTAATGTATAGAATTAAAACATAAAACTGTTGGATCTCACGTATGCACTCGCAAGGCACACGC
The DNA here is from genome assembly GCA_023531435.1 of Papaver californicum. Lineage (NCBI taxonomy): Eukaryota > Viridiplantae > Streptophyta > Magnoliopsida > Ranunculales > Papaveraceae > Papaver > Papaver californicum. The sequence goes on along the minus strand of JAJJMC010027962.1, from coordinate 4,552,751 downwards.
AGGGCACACGCCAAGGGTCACACCAAGGCTCGCGCCAAGGCTCGTACCAATGGTCACACCAAGGCTCGCGCCAAGGCTCGCACCAATGGTCACACCAAGGCTCACACCAAGGCTTGCACCAATGGTCACACCAAGGCTCGCACCAAGGCTCACACCAAGGCTCGCGCCAAGGCTCACGCCAAGGCTCACGCAAAAGCACACGCAAGCTCCGCAAGCCCGCGGCCCGCGGTGCTTCGGTCGAAGCACCGCACATTGTGCATTTGCCCACTAGTCCATTTCCTAAGTCCATATCCAATCCACTAGTTCTTTTTCCTTATATAAAACGTTTGTGGTAATGAGGATAAACTTCCTCCTTGGTTTGCCCAATATGGGACAAACCAAAGGTTTCTCATTCACTAAGAAGTGAAAATGGATGACTTAATTTTTCCATCCCAAGTTTGGACTAGTGACCCTAGGTCCCCTTAAGATATATTAAGTAACAAAATTAATTTTAAGTAAGAAATCCATTTTTAATTCTAACAATCCCCCACATGAATGAAGAAAGCGATAAATCAGAAAACCAGAAAACGAGAAATACCTCTTAAGCAATAGGTGTCCATAAGGAATTGAACCTCTGCTTAGTGAGAAGTACCGGAACTACTTGATGGACAGTGAACGCGATGTATTGAACTGCCATGGTTTGGTGTAATTCATCAATAGTTCCTTACGCGATATATCTCTCAAGAGTGCTGTTAAGTTCACGCGGTTGTGTCCGTTTTGGCCCTGGACGTATCCCGTTTCTCAGAATGCTCTAGAGAATCAGCTCAATTCTCATAGGAAGCGACCCACTTCCTCATTCAGATAGGTGAATTCTATCAAGAGTGTTAACTACTACACCCCATTTCAATCTTAAATTGAAACTATAGAACTCATTAAGACTTTATTATAAGTCATCCTCACATGCAGTCACACTATCACGTCTACACCATAGGGAAGTGACAGATAAAATAATTCCCTGATAGTGTTTAATTTTTACCCGCCACAAATTAGTTGTCTCATTCAAAACCTTGATCTTGGGATCTCCAGTCAACAAGGTTGAGTATCCTTCATGGCAAGTTTTAATTTATGAGCTTAAGTCCCATCCCCCTCGATGCATTACTAACTATCTCCTTGGACAGGCCTTTCGTCAAAGGATCCGCGATATTCTCCTTAGACCTCACAAAGTCAATAGAAATAACGCCAGTTGAGATTAGTTGTTTTAGAGAATTGTGTCTTCTCCTAATATGAATAGATTTTCCGTTATAGTTGCTGTTTTTAGCATTAGCTATTGCAGCTTGACTATCACAATGTATAGATATAGCTGGCACAGGCCTATGCCAGAGAGGAATGTCTTCTAAAAAATATCTTAGCCAAGCGGCTTCCTCTCCTGCTTTATCTAACGCAATAAACTCGGATTCCATAGTGGATTGAGCGATACAGGTCTGTTTGGAATTCTTCCAAGACACTGATCCACAGCCTAGAGTGAATACGTATCCACTCGTAGATTTAGACTCCTCTGAGTTTGCTATCCAGTTTGCATCACAGTATCCTTCAAGAACAGTGGGGTATCTTTCATAACTCAAACGGTAGTTTAAAGTGTATTTAAGATACCTCAACACTCTGAAAAGTGCATCCCAATGCTCATGTCCTGGATTACAGGTATACCTACTTAGTCTACTCACAACATAGGAAATGTCTGGTCTTGTGCAGTTCATTAAATACATCAGACTTCCTATGACTCGTGAATATTCAAGTTGCGAGACTCCATTTGTTTTTCTTGAGTTTGCAAGAAGGGTCAAATGGAGTACTTGCAGGTTTACTATCAAACTGGTTAAATTTCTTAAGAACTGATTCAACATAATGAGATTGACTAAGACTGAATCCATTAGACTCCTTTCTAATTTTCATCCATAGGATTACCTCAGCAGGACCTAAGTCTTTCATGTCAAAGTTCTCACTCAACATGTTCTTAGTGGAATTAATGATTTCTAAGGTTGTGCCTAGTATAAGCATATCATCAACATACAAGCATACAATCACACAGGCATCATTTATAGATTTATTGTACACACATTTGTCAGCTTCATTTATTTTAAATCCACTAGAGAACATTACATGATCAAATTTTTCATGCCATTGTTTCGGTGCTTGTTTCAAGCCATATAAAGACTTTTTAAGTCTACACACTTTGTTTTCATAACCCTTCACTACAAAGCCTTCGGGTTGGTCCATATAAATTTCTTCATCTAATTCACCATTTAGGAACGCAGTTTTTACATCCATTTGATGTATTTCTAGGTTATGAATTGCAGCGATTGCAATTAGCATCCTAATGGAAGTAATTCTAGTGACAGGTGAATAAGTGTCAAAGAAATATACACCTTCTATTTGTTTATAGCCCTTAGCTACTAGTCTAGCTTTGTATTTTTCCACAGTTCCATCTACCTTACGTTTTCTCTTGAAGATCCATTTACAGCCTATGGATTTGCACCCTGGAGGTAAATCTACTATCTCCCAGGTTTCATTCGGAACACTAGAATCCATCTCACTAATAGTGGATTCTTTCCACCATGGAGCTTCAGACGAAGTCATGGCCTCTTTACAGGTTTGTAGATCAGTTTCAACTAAACAGGTTATGAAGTCTGGCCCAAAAGATTTTTCTATTCTAAGTCTTTTGCCTCTTCTATGTTCATAAACAGATTCATCTTCTTCTATCGGTAAAATATGGCTAGAAGAAGGGACATCTAGGGGATCATCACATATCATGCGAGATTCAGATTTCAACGGAAATACATTTTCAAAAAATGTAGCATCCCTAGATTCCATAATGGTGTTCACACCAATTTCTGAGTTTTCAGAACTCACAACCATAAACCTATAAGCAGTGGTGTGCTCGGGATATCCTATGAAGACACAATCAACTGTTTTAGGTCCTATTTTAGTCCTCTTAGGTGGAGGAATAGAGACCTTGGCTACGCACCCCCACACTTTGAGGTATCCATAAGAGGGTTGTTTGCCTTTCCATAATTCATACGGTGATTTGACTGATCCTTTAAGGGGCACTTTGTTCAGGATATAGCAAGCTGAGAGGACGACCTCCCCCCACAAGTTCGCCGGTAGTCCTGAACTGATTAACATGGCATTCATCATCTCCTTAAGGGTTCGGTTTTTCCGTTCAGCCACTCCATTAGATTGTGGTGAATAAGGAGAAGTTACCTCATGAATAATGCCATGTTGTGCACAAAAGTCTCCTATAGGGATTACATATTCACCCCCACGGTCAGATCTAATGGTTTTAATTGTGGTGTTCAATTGGTTTTCTACTTCTAGTTTATATAATTTAAATGCTTCTAAAGCATCATCTTTTCCTTTAAGCAAGTAAATATGACAGTATCTAGTACAATCATCTATGAAAGTGACAAACCATTTTTTACCACCTCTGGTTTGGATTGATTTCATATCAACTAAGTCTGAGTGAATTAACTCTAAGGGATTAGAATTTCTGTGGACATTTTTCTTAAAGGGCTTCTTTGCAGATTTTGATTCTACACAAACTTCACATTTATGTTCATATTCCAAATTTAATTTTGGAGTGCAGAGTTTTCCAATTTGTTCATTGATTTATAATTTACATGACCAAGTCTACCATGCCATATATTCAATGAGACAACAGCATAAGAAGAATCAATTTTATTAACTTCAACAGAGGTTACAAATAATTTGTATAGGCCTTCATCCTTATAGCCCTTTCCCACAAAATCCTTTCCCTTAGTGATAATCACTTTCCCAGACTCAAATACAATCTTACAGCCCTTATCATCTAGCACACCACTTGAAACGAGATTCTTGCAGATGTCTGGTACATGTAAAACTTCATTCAATGTGAGGATTTTCCCAGAGGAGAGCTTCAGCGAAACTTTTCATTTTCCTGCAACCTGTGCTGCAGATGAATTACCCATATAGAGTTTTTCTCCTTCTCCTACCGTCTGATAGGAGGTGAACATGTCTTTACTTCCGCAGACATGTTTGGTAGCTCCAGAGTCTACCCACCAGTCTCTCACATTGGCAACTAAGTTAACCTCAGACACCGTGCCAGAAAACTCATGTTTACTACTTTCATCTAAATTTACATTTGTTTTCTTAAAATTTGCATCTTTGCATTTTCTACAATGAATTGCCATATGGCCAGACACACCATAAACATAACATGCTCCCTTAATTTTACCAATAGCAAATTTTGGTTTTTGAAAGGTACCTTTTCTTTGCGGGCCAGGTTTGCGCTTGTTGTGGTCCAGACTTAGATTAACAAATTTGTGTTCGATAACGTGAGCTTTGTTTGACATGTCTCTTGCAGAAGAAACATTCTTGTCTTTTGAACAAAAAAATTCTTCAACTTGGATTTTCTTGCCCAATTCTACCATGGAAATTTCACCAGTTTCATGCCTTAGTCTTCTCTTGTATTCAGCCCAGGAATTTGGCAATTTTTTAATAACAGCAGAAACTTAAAATGTTTCGTCAATAACCATTCCTTCAACAATTATTTCATTAATAATTTTTTGCAGCTCCAGAAACTGATCAACCACTGATTTATCATTCATCATTTTATATTCCAGAAAACGTGCAACCAGGAATTTTTTACTTCCTGCTGTTTCTGCTTCATATTTATCTTGTAGTGCAGTCCATAAATTATAAGCATTGAAATTATCCTTAGCATTGTAAAAATCATATAAACATCTTCTAGGCAGTTTACGATATGATTTTTGGCCATATAATTACTTCTCTTCCAACTTTCTAAGTCCTGTAATTTTTCAGGTTCATTTTGAGACTCATCAAACAGCTTCAGAACCATCTCATCTAGCATGTGGAAACTCAGGAAAAATAACATTTTTGACTGCCATCTCTTGAAGTCCTTTCCAGAAAATTTCTGAGGTCTGTCAACATCAGTCTTCACCATTGTTACAGAAGTAAAATTTTGAAATTAAGCAAAATATCGAGTTAAGAATGTTGGAGAATATTCCTGTAACAGTGAGCAAACCAAACAGAAGCTTGAAAAGAGTTAAGGGTTAGAACAGATAACACACTTCAGACAATAACACAAGCACAGAGAGATGGAGTCGCCTGTTCAACAGACTGCCCTTAACTCGATATTTGTCAGGTACACCTTTGGAAAAGTGTTGCTATACCTTTAGAGATGACAAATCGAATCCAGGATAAAACCACCTGATACCCACCCAGTTAGCAAGACTCGTTGGCCCGTTGTGAACTTAACAGTAGAAGAAAATGAAGAAATAAACTATTGCGCATACAAAGCAAGAAGAGGGGAAAAGTCGTCAGGTCAGTGGCTGCGACTGGGGTAAGTGAAAATCTGTTTTTTGTTTTTCTTATAAAGAAGAAGAAGACTGTTGAGGTTTTTCAAACGGTAAAAAAATCATTTAATTAAACATATTTAATTCGAGATATTTAATTAAAAGATTTTGTTTATTAAAACTGATTTAATTTTATAAATATAAAACAGTCAAATATTTAATGTATAGAATTAAAATATAAAACCGTTGGATCTTTGATGGGTACACGTATCCACTCGCAAGGCACACGCAGGGCTCACGCCAAGGCTCACGGAAAAGCACACGCAAGCTCCGCAAGCCCGCGACCCGTGGTGTTTCGGTGGGAAGCACCGCACATGTGTGCATTTGCCCACTAGTCCATTTCCTAAGTCCATATCCAATCCACTAGTTCTTTTTCCTTATATAGAACGTTTGTGGTAATGAAGATAAACTTCCTCCTTGGTTTGCCCAATATGGGACAAACCAAAGGTTTCTTATTCACTAAGAAATGAAAATGGATGACTTAATTTTTCCACCCCAAGTTTGGACTAGTTAGGTCCCCTTAAGATATATTAAGTAACAAAATTAATTTTAAATAAGAAATCCATTTTTAATTCTAACATTAAATTACAAAACGGACAACCATTATCCGGTCTTTTTAGATTAAATGGTCAGAACGGACAATTATTATCCGTTATCCGGTTAAAAAAAACGGACAATCGTTTTCCGTTTTGTTGATAGAAAACGGACAACCATTTTCAGTTTATTAAGAGAATAGGGAATTACCACCGAAGCTAGAAGAGAATAGGGAATTACCACCGAAGCTTTCCCAGGCTGACATGGATGAGGAAGCTCCACCAGAGCCGGACTAACAATAGTATGTATAGCGAATATTATAGTAATTTAAATAGAAATCAGGGGTGCTCGAGTCATAAAGAAATCCTGATAGATAAGGCCTTGGATGAGACGCGCGAAAAAACTCACGTATTTCTGCAACTCCGAGCTTTTTTAGTTTGATGGCTTCTACATTTTCTTCCGCTACTGTTGCACATAGATATAATAATGTTAATTTCTGCAACACATTTCTCAAAAAATCTCTGATTCCGACCAACTCTTTATTGCGCATTCATTCTCGAACTTTGAGACAGCAAATTTCATTAATAAAAACAGCTTCCTTCAAAATTCACTGCATTTCCTATAAAAATCCTTCTCAGGTTTGCAATTGTCTTAAATTCTCTTCTCATTGATTCTCTGGGAAATTTTGATACTTACTTTTTTCTTTGTTGTTGTAGGAATCATTTCCGGCTACGAATGATGTTCCATTCGTATCCTGCTTTTCCATCTTTTCTCAATTTGGAATCAAGAGATTGGAAAGTGTAATTGCTGTTCTACTGATATTCATTCAAATTTCATCCCCATTACCTTTTAATACTCTAGAATTGGATGAATCGTTTATATCTCCTGCAAAGGCAGTGCTTTATTCACCTGATACTAAGGTTCCAAGAACTGGAGAACTTGCTTTGAGGAAAGCTATTCCAGCGAATCCAAACATGAAAGCTATCCAGGTTGCTTTCACTAATCTGTGATCTGTTTATGTGATATTTTGAATAAATCTGAAAGGAAATTCTAGCATTATTTTTTTTATATTTTTGTTTATGTTTCAGGATTCTTTAGAGGAAATCTCATACTTGCTGAGGATACCACAAAGAAAACCATATGGCACAATGGAGGGTAATGTGAAGAAAGCTATAAAGGTATTATTATTTTCTTCTTTTTGATTCATCAAAAAATATGCTAGATATCAGAAAGATTTTAACTATGAGTAAATCAGGGTTGAGTGATTTTTAGTTGAGAAAAAATCCACCTACAAGGAATATTTGATGACCCAATTCAAGTACATCATTCTAGCTAGCTTAGGTGCACTATACATATCTCTTTCATAAACTGAGCTTGTATTTAATGGTTTTCAATTTTGAAATCTTTGTTTCAGATAGCAAAGGACGAGAAAGAATCTATATTCAGCAGCATGCCAACAGATTTGAAGGAAAAGGGTTCAGTGCTATACAAATCATTACTAGAAGGGAAGGTATGGTGAAATATTGTGTTTTACCGTTGCAAATTGGAAGGGGGGTCTTTTTTATTTTCTTTCTGTGTTAGTAAAATGCTTTCGCACTCTGTTAAGCAACCACCTAAGAAATTCAGTAGAATTACTGAATGTCCATACAAAAATTTCAGTAGAATTACTGAATGTCCATAAAAAAATTCTCACTGAAAAACACAAAACGGCTATATGAGGATCTAGGCTAGGTGTTTGGTCTATGTGGGACTATTATCTCAACATGCCCCCTCCACGTGTAGGGCATGAGTTTTCACTGAGTAGCATTACTGAATGTCCATAAAAAAAATTCTGTCACTGAAAAACGATAACGTCTATATGAGGATCTAGGCTAGGTGTTTGGTCTATGTGGGACT
>JAJJMC010027962.1:4510065-4544927 GCA_023531435.1 Papaver californicum | reverse complement strand
CAACATGCCCCCTCCACGTGTAGGGCATGAGTTTGGGGCTCTACAACATGGAACCTTTGTAGAGGTAGCTCCTGTCATGGTAGGGCAGAGTTTGGAGCCTCTACATCATGGAGAAAGTAGTGGGTAGCCATTGGGCTTACTCGCATACGGACTAGCTCTGATACCATGATAGAATGTGGGCATCCAATTAAAAACCAATTGACAATGAGTGGAGTGGCCCCTTCAACTTATATTGAGGATCTAGGCTAGGGGTTTGGTCTATGTGGGACTATTATCCTCAACAATGTAACATGATCCAAACGGGTGTTTAATTTCTTAAAACCTAACTTGCTGGTTTCTGCTATTCCATTGAAACTAAAAGAATTGTCAATTGGTAAATTTCCCTTCGGATAACAAAAATGATTAATTGATTGGTGAAGTTTATCATCCTCTGCCATAGACCTGGGTTCTGGTTAGCTATATGAAAGAAACACAAACCTTGTCATTTGGGTATTGGTTACAAGTGTATGTAACTATGTAGCAGTACAGATTAATGAACGTATAACATAGTTTACTAAGCTGCCGGATTCAATCTTATTGTTTACCTTTTGTTGTCCAGGGAGGACTGCAGAGCCTTCTTAATAGCATAAAGGAAAAGGACCCGGATAGGGTATCTGTAGGTCTTGCGTCTTCCCTCGATACAATAGCAGAACTGGAGCTTTTACAGGTGACTAACTATGATAATCTCAACATTATGTAGCTTGTGTATATGAAATCTAGCAAGGCAACGTTTAAATGGACTAGACCTTGTTTCTTGAAACTTTCACTTGTTCATATATTGCATCTGCATTTTAAGCTAATAGATTTTTTTTGATAAGATGTAGATGCAAACTTTTATTTTTTATGCCAGGCTCCTGGACTTTCATTTCTGTTGCCTGGACAATACTTGAAATACCCAAGGTTTGACTTCTACGCGATAAATATTTCATATGTGATATGTACGTTAATTCATGTTTCAAGAATGTGTTTACCTGTCTGTAACCGCACATACATATTTGCATGTTATCTCTTCATCAAAAGAAAAAGTAAAACACGAATGTTTAGTGAAAAACCTTTTTTAAAGTTAAAAACTCTGATTTAAACGTGTTATCTTGTTTAGGAGTTGAAAGCTTAAGCGTAATGAGGGATAGAAAATGTACCTCAGATCTTGTAACGTTTGTTGCTTCATTGTATCCATCTTCTTACTCTAGAACTATAATGCCATGTAGGGGATGAAGCGATGCACACATTTATCTGATGGATTTTACCTCATCTTGAGGAAACCTCAGAATCTTACACATTGGAGTCATTACATTTGGATATAATCTGCAGGCTTGCAGGGAGAGGAACCGTTGAATTTACCGTAGAGAAAGTTGATGGCGCAACGTTTTCTCAAGTAGCTGGTGCTGAACCTAAAAACCAAGCCACAATTCAGGTTTGATTTACCCCTCCCAGTATAGAACAATCAGTGTATGATGCTACTGGTTTCCTTAAATGATGCTATTGGTATATGTCAACCAATAAAGCCTTCTCTCGTGGGACTTATTTGGCAGAGGATAATTCATTTTTGCTACTCAGGCATAATTTTTATATTACCTGCCGCTTGTAAGGACCATGGTCTATAACTTCACTGTAGGTTGTTAGGATCTCTGTCAAATCTAAATAGTCGTATCCAGGGACACTGTCAAGTGTCAACTAATAAACTTTTTTTGCGATTCTGTGAACCTTATTGTTTTTTAACTGTATGAATGTCCGACTGACACTGTTCTAGGACAGTTTCACCAAGCCGCTGACATGCTTTTGGCATGCACATCTCTAAACCTCTGTCATGTAGTTGCGGATTGTCTACCCAAGAGATGGCCAACTAACTGAGCGGCCGTACCTAATAGTAACAAATAAGTTCAGCCACATGTATCTAAAATTATCCATTAGATTGGATATGACTTCCATTGATGTTTAGTTGAATGTGGAGATCTTTGCAGGTTGTTATTGATGGATATTCAGCTCCATTGACTGCAGGGAATTTTGCAAAACTGGTAAGCTAGTTAAAACCTCACTGGAGCTATATTTTTTTACACCAAATTTGACATCCTTATTGATGGATGTCTTCATTTGGGCTTCTTGTTTGCATTTTTTATAGTGCATTTTCTGCACAGCATCGACATACACTGAATTTGCAGAATTAGGGGATCTAGCTAGAATCTAGTTTTCCATCTTACTGTTGATATAAGTTTTTGCATAAGAGTACTTACAAAAAATTGACCATCAAGATTGAACATTTTCCCCATTTGGACAATTGCTCAAACAACGTAAGTGATAATTTTTTCAGGTGCTTGATGGAGCATATGATGGGGTAAAGCTAAGCACTGTCAACCAAGCAATTCTTTCAGCCAATGAAGAGAAGAGCAATGGCTATAGTCTTCCACTAGAACTAATGCCATCTGGGCAATTCGAGCCTTTGTACAAATCAAAACTAAGCATTCAGGTTAGTTTTGTAATGATCTGTATTTATTTCAGTAGTTAGCCAAAAGACTTAAAAACAGTAACTGATAGTTCTGTCTATTTACACACTGAAGGATGGGGAATTACCAGTGCTTCCATTATCTGTTTATGGAGCAGTTGCAATGGCACATAGTGATATCTCTGAAGAAGATTCATCCCCATTCCAGTTTTTCTTTTATCTTTACGACAAGAGAAACGTAAGTGATAAAATATATTATCTGCTGATTGGATAGTGTAAGTTTCTCTCTATGTTATAACAAAATTGGATAAATCTTGATCTTACAGGCTGGCCTAGGAGGGTTGTCTTTTGATGAAGGTCAATTTTCTGTTTTCGGGTATGTCACTAGTGTTTGTTGAACCTTCTATTTGTAGCTGTTCATATTTTCATCTCTCTGGAGTCGCATTAGCTTTATCATTGAACAGGTACACAACCGTCGGAAGAGATGTACTTCCGCAGATAAAAACAGGTGATATAATACGATCTGCTAAGCTAGTGGAAGGCCAGGATCGCCTCATATTACCGATTGAGAACTAATTTCCTTCGGAGACAATCTGAGTAACTAGTCCATTCTTTCATTTGTATTAAATTCTAAATGGTGTAAACTTGATATTACTCATGTTTTGCACTTTCTATCTTGTAATACTAGATCATACTGTATGAATATTTATGGCAAGGAAAAGAATCAATTACTACCTGAGGCTTTTAAAAAAGTTCGATTACCTTCTGCAGGCATTGTAGCTAACAATGCTTCTCAAAAAGGATATTGAAGATAGCTTCTAAATGCACTCATTAGAGTAACTAGATCAAGCATGCATCTCATAATTTAGACAAATACACAAGGCAACAACAATTATCATATAACAAATTCGAATTAAGCAACTGTAGCGCAATGCAATTCCAAACAAGAGAAAAGTGTGTAGTTTACAACCTCATGAACACCTCTGATTTAACCATTAGACAATATCTTGCCGAATGATTCCAATATGCTCATCAGTCTCTCCATACATCAGCGAATGCATTATACCATCGTAAATCTTCAAACTTTTATCCTCGCTTTTAGCTTCTTCATAAATAGCTCGACTCACGGGAGACTCACTTCAGATAATTTGGTGCTCAGATAGTCAGTAACCCAAAAGCTCAAGTACTGTACCTAATCTTGGTTTTCCCCTATATCTCATTGGATTCATACCTCCAATAATCTTTTCTTCTCGACCTTAATAGATTTATCTAAAAGATCAGCAGTAGGAACGATCGCTAACGTCGGCATGAATTTCGCAACAAAAGTAAGTATTTCAGGAACTGGCCATTTAGGTTTGACATTATCAGAAATTTTACACATTGGAGCAACTAAAATTGCACCATTAAATCCCTTCGGATCCTTAAAATGAATTATTAGACAAATAGCTCCACCCATTGATTCTCAATAAAGAAATGAAGGTAATCCATGGAATTCAGATTTCTGTTTAATTGTATTGAAGAAAGAAAAACAATCATCAACAACTAGGTCAACATTTGGTACAAAAGCTTTTAGACCTTGAGATTGACCATGACCTTCAATATCTAAGGCAAAACAAGCAAAACCCATTTGAGCAAGGAAGATTGTAGTATACTGTAGAGTCCAACTGATGTCGTTGCCATAACATGGACTATACAGATGAGACCACGTGGTGTATAAGAATTAGGAAGCCATGATCGAGTAAAGAGAGAAATTCCTCTTGGCGATACATAAAAGGATTTTTTGAGGCTTTTATGTTTTGAGATCCGTAGTGTTCTTCTTCTAATTCTGGTGAATTTCCCCAAAAATGGAGGCATTTTGATGTATCCATCATTTTTGGTGAACCTAACGAAGTGATTGTCTCTGTGAATTTCGCGGAAGGACTAGAGACTGCGTCCGGAACCACTACCCATATGTGGCTGGAGTTGGAGTAATCTGTCCACCTCAAGGCCTTGCTTCGACGACCCTTAGATCAAGGTGTGACAGCACTGACAGATACTATGTATTTTTCTTGGGAATTACTTTTTTCAGCCCATACTTCTCAATTCGACGAATCTTGATTCGAAAATTCTGTCAACGGTGCTTGACCAAAGAAGTCCGACTTATATGGGTTAAGGTTTAGTCTGATATTGTCATGAGATTTATAAAACTGCTGCGTGTTGTTGTTAAAAAAAAAACAGTTAAATGTTTGGTAAACTATAAATGAAAAGCTAGAGCTAATTAAAAAGATGAATAAATTATGTTTGGTAAAATATCATCTTCAACAATTGTTGTTGTAACAAATGACAAAAATATATATATCTTTCAAAACAGTTTTATTTTAATTTATAGATTTAAAAATATATATTTATATATGTATATATATAATTGATTCTTAATATATATATGTATATTAAAATTATATTTACTAATAATAATTATTATTGTTAAAAAGTACTCCCTCCGTTTCTGGAAAAAAGTTACTATCATTATTTCAATTTGGCCTACTTTTAGGTTAAAATGAAAAAGTGATAGTAACACTTTTCCAGAAACGAAGGGAGTATTTATTTTGAATAACTATATTTTTATTATTGACATAATTTTAAGAGAAAAATCAAACTAGAATTAGATAATTATTTAATATTTGATCTTATTTTTATTATCGATAATTTTTTTTATAGATCTTATTACATATCTATTTTCTTGTCGAGTGAGAATATAAAGAATATACAAATCTTTTATGAATATAATTTTTTTTATTAAAATGGTATATAAAATATATTTTAAAATTGAAAATAATAATATTTAAAGAATATTATATGATATAAGAGATGTAAAAATTGATTGAAAAAGATTTAAGGGTAAGTTTTGTTATTTATAAAAAAAGTAGGATAAAAAAAAAAATCAGGTACTAAAAATAGGGTGGGGCCATAGCTTCTGCTTTTAAAACTTTTAAAAGCTTCTCTTCCCCAGCTTTTAAAAGCAGATGAATTTGGAAGTGCTTTGTATAAAAAACACTTTGTAAAAAGTTTACCAAAAACCAAATGAAATATTATTATCATATATATGTTTTGAAAGTGTTTTTGGAAAAATAAAAGCAACACCAAACCCAGCCTAAGTCTATATAATTGTCATTAACTCATTCCTTGATAATAAATCAAGATCAAACGAAATGTTGAAACCAAATCAAGATCAAACTCAAAAATCTAATCAAGATCAAACATAAAAGAAGGAATTGCATTTTTACTTGAGCAAATAGAAGATTTTGATGTGGATTTATAGATGATTATAATTTTTATGATCATAAAAGTAATGTCAAGGAAGGATTTTGAAGCATAAAATCAATGAGAACAATTTTATTTTGAAGTTCTAAGAGTTTTTGGAAAAATACAATGGATTAAAGTTCTTGAGTTTTGGAGAAGATAAAGCTCGTGTAATACAACCACCCCAACGTGAAATGCTAACATTTACAACCGCCCCACATATATCTCAAAAAACTTTCAATCTATTTTGTTGATTTGATATGCATCATTCAAACAATCATATATCTTTGACTATTAAACCAAATTACACAAATAGTACCATTTTGGATACTAAAGAATATCCTCTAAAACTTTTAAGTTTTGACATAAAGCTGAATCATATGAGAAAACGACTAAAAACGGGCTCGAAAGTTCAGACAAACAAACAATATCTTATTTTAATTTTTGTATGAAATTTCGAGCTCATTTTTAGTCGCTTTCTCATATGAATCAGCTTTAGGTCGAAAATTAAAAAGTTTTAGAAAATCTTCTCTAGCTTCCAAAATGGTATCATTTGCGTAATTTGGTTTAGTAATCGGATGTATGATCGTCTGAATGATAGGTCTCAAATATGAAAAATAGATTGAACGTTTGCTAAGACATATATGGGTGCATGTTATATTATTAGTAAGGTTGCCGTAATATAAGAACTTTATCTTCTTCAAAACTCAAGAACCTTAATCCATATTTAAAAAAAAAACTCTTAATAGAACTTCTAAAAAAATTGTTCACATTGATTTTAAGCTTACAAAAACTTCCTTATAGAACAATCTTATGATCATAAAAATTATAATCATCTACACATCCACACCAAAAATTTCTCTTTTCTGAAGCAAAATCAAAATCAAAATCAAAATCAAATTTGTTCTTTTATGTTTGATCTTGATTAGATTTTTGGGTTTTATGTAGATTACATTTTTGGTTTGGTCTGATTCGATTTCAATAGTAGATATGATCTTGAATCTTGTCATTTTTAATTAAGGTATTAATTAGTGATAATTATGAGATTAGACTCATATAAAGTAGGAATTATTTGGTCAAGACTCTTGACAAAGTCAATGGGATGCCTATTAAGATTGTATGGGCTGAAAAATGAATTTCCTTTTCTTCTTGTAATTTGTGACACTTAAGCTTATTCTAAGTAAATTCGACATCTCTATGACAATGTATGAGTATTAGAGAAAGGGATACGTGATAAAGTGTTTTACCCCTTCATATCTTTTAAAGTGAGTTAGTATGCTCTTGACGTTGGATTTTAAGAATGAATTCGTAGATTTTATTCAGGATGAATAAATCCTAGTTTAGGTGAAATTAGTAGTAAAAGTGGATGATGTTACGTTGAGTCATGATTTTGGTTTTTATGCTAGTATGTTGGTGGAAATCGATTTCACTAACCATGTTATTAAGAAGATATGGCTTAATGCTCATGATGGATCTTTTTTGGTAGATTACGGAGAATCCTCAGCCTTCTAAGTTTTGTTCGCACTATAAAATTGTTGGTCATATAGTCTAAGAGTGCAGAGTTTTGAAAATCATAAATAATGTGAGTGAAGTGCTTGATGATCATGATGCTCAAAACAAGAAGAGAAATACGAAGAAAAAAAGGAAGAATAACATAGAAACACTGACATCACGTGACACCACTCATCAACTAGAGTAATCATCTAGGGATTTAAAGACATATCACATATGTTAAGTGCAATTGGCAATCATGCGAAGTGAATTAGGATTTCAGTTTTTTCCTATGTACTGTTGAACTAGTTTTGCTCGAGGACTTGCAAAAATATAGGATTGGGTGTATTTGGGACATAGTTTGGACATATTTATACGTATCTAGTGATTAGTCTGCTAGTTTTTTTGATCTCACTAGATCTTCCTTTTTTATTTTCTTCTTAAAAAGACGAGGGTACCTAGTACACCACAAATTCTTTTGCAATAAGCTATATTAGACAAGACTTGTATAGTATTTTTGAATCTCACATATACAAAAGATTAACTTGACTAGACTATCTTGGATATAATCTACAAAACCACTAAAGATATAAATTATGAGATCGATCCAAGATCTTTGTTAACGTATAAGTGTATTTACTTTAATTATAAATATAAACAATATAATTACGAAATAAAGTATATAACATAAATATATAATATTTTATTAACGGGGAAAACTGCACGATGGAAAAACCTTGAGATCTAGTCTAGTTTTGAATACTCTCATAATTAAGCCGCTATACAAATTGAGTAACGCAACTTCGTATAATTAAGACGCTAATGAACTACCCCTAGTTACTCAGTTACTTCACTATCACTGCGTATACAACCAACCTGGCCAATAACCGAATCCACTACCAAGTGTTGTATTACCCTTGTAAAGACTTTTGCAACCCAATTCCTTTACAAATAACAAGGAATCAAACTATTCGCTAACAACTCAAATACAATCACAAATACCAAATATGTTATTCTTAGGAAAAGTATGCACGAGGGTTATCCCATACAAGATATTAGATCTTTAGATCGACGTAGAATAAAAGATAAGCAAGATGAAAAAAATAGATGAAACAACAAATAAAGTACACAAGGTTCAAACAATGATACACAAAGTGTGTTATATTTCCTACATACATGGAAACGATTACGATCAACTCTTCATTATAAAACTCGTAGAGAATTAAAGACTCAAAGATTGATGAATCAATCACAAATTAATGAATAGCAGGATGCTAATCATAACACTCAAATAACTCTCACAACAAATTTTTCTACAAACTCACAACTATAAGAGACTCTCAATGCTCTTCTACTTAATATATTTCTTTAAATTGATATTCTCTTAAGTTTCTCAAGTGTTAAGCTTGCAAAAAACTTATCTTCAAGTTTGTTCTCTCCAAAATGAGACTTCACCTTATACTTGATAGATACTTAAAAGTTAAGTATCGTTTTTGGTAACCAAACATTAACTTGTGACACATCGAAAACTCACAATACTAGGTCAAGCTCAACATACCATATTTTCAAATGACATGAACTACTCAAAAAAGTTAGTAATCTTTCTAGGTCGATGGTATGAATTGTCCCCATATTCAGGAACCATCCTTTTCGGGTGATATGAATTACCTCGAATGACAACAATCATCTCACATATAAAATATTAAGACAGGTGATTGATAAGTGTATAGTTTATACATTTTTGATTATTATTTTCTTACACTTATTTGATAGATTTTGTATGAATTACCTTTTATTATTATTACTTTTGTATTTTATGTCTTTTATTAGGTTACATATCCAAAAGAAGTGGAAATATAGTGCTAAAAAGTGAGCAATACCAAAGACCCAATGTAGCTCATCCAAATCCAGGATTTCTTGTTATCATCTTGAATAGAATGAAGAGACGAAGCCAACGGCGAAAAAATGAGGTCATTTCGACATTGTATGGAGAAGTGATGAAAAACAAAGTTCAAATTTTTTTTGGAGGGTCAAGCCATCGAGAAAGACAATTTCTCGGAGGGTCAAGCCATCGAGGGGAAACTCAGGAAAAAATAATTTTTTCGAAGGCTCAAGCCATCGAGAAATACAGTTTTTTCGAAGGGTCAAGCCATCAAGAAAGGCAGAAATCTCGGAGGGTCGGGTGGCTGAGGCAGATACGAGAGCTAGGTATTTTGACGAGTTTTTATGCTATTTTTGATTTTCCAAAACCTAATATATGATTGGGATTTGAGCACGGGCACTCCTATACTTGGTTTCCTATATA
Organism: Papaver californicum; assembly: GCA_023531435.1. Taxonomy (NCBI): domain Eukaryota; kingdom Viridiplantae; phylum Streptophyta; class Magnoliopsida; order Ranunculales; family Papaveraceae; genus Papaver; species Papaver californicum. Next base: position 4,535,373 of record JAJJMC010027962.1, on the reverse strand, counting down.
AGAAGACTTCTTAGATCTTTTTATCTATCTTTTGACATCATATCATTTACAAGAAAAGAAAAATGAGTTTTGAAACGAATTAGGGTTTTCCCCTTTAGGGGAAGAACCGTGATACTTTCTTCTTCTTCTCCCTCTTCTCTTGTATATTTTATATGGGTTTTGAGAAAACCATGAGTAGGTAACTTTGTTGTATTGGTTAGGTATACAATCTGAAGTCCTAAACATATGAATCAATCTGGATGATTATTATTAATATTCAAGATCTCTTTTTATCGTTCATGTCTTACGGTGTATAACAATTATGTGGTCATTTTCATATAATATGATTGGTTCTCTTGAGTGTTTAAGTTGCAAATTAAATAATCTCGGGAGCTTTTCTACAACTAGTTAGGGTTCTTAGGTAATTCTATCATGAACCTTAGCAACAAGTAGCAATTTGTGATCACTAGCGGTGCGAATCGTGAAGGAAGTCTCAAGTAAAGCTTGGCCTGGGTTGAATATGCCACAATAAGTGTGATGTATTGCCTATGAATAACTCGTCTCTTAGATATTAATGCTTTCCTCAAATTGAATCTCTTAACGATAGGCACTTGGTTATTTGGTAGAAAAGAATTCATATATTAGCGTTTGCAGTATGTGTTGACATGTGGAGGCGTAACGAAGTATTACATCGATTGGGGATACTCTAGGGTTATTGGTACGAATAGAGAATGAATGATGATTCTAATCGATTGATGAGTATGATTGGCGATAGAAGATGAAATCCTTAACCAGTACTTTCTCACCTTAATCTCAATCTTTATTCATTTTGTTTTACTTTATTGGTTTTGTTTACTTTAGCTTAAAAATTCTACAACCCCCCTTGGTTACATAAGAAGTTGAAAACAAATAAAAATTCGCAGCTCCTCGTGGGAACGATCTTTACTACCGCTATATTACTTAGTAATATTAATGGAACATATCTGCATCAATTTGTTGTACATACGAGACACATCAATGATACTAATTACCTTGATTGGTAATAATCATCTCACATCTCAAATACTGAAACAAATGATATGGATTACCTTGATTGGTAATAATCATCTCTTATCTCATAGGAAGATCTAGATGATATGAGTGACCAAGGATATTAAATATCATCTTTATCGCAAGTGTTGATCAGACAGATGCTATGAATTTGAAAGTAATAATCATCTCCTTAGTGGATAGTATGAACAACCAGTACTGTAACTACCCCTTTCACCAGCGATATATATATATTTTGCCAAGGTTGCAATCATCTCAAAATAGATGGTATGAACTGCTAAGCAGTAACCATCCCTCGATAAATGATATGAATTTCCTCCAAATGACAACAATCATCTCTAAGTATAATTAAATGACGATGTGATTTTAATTATTACCTTGTCGATGAGACAATATGCAAGCACGGTTCGTTCCACAGGGATTTCAGAAGTGCAACTTCTAGTTTTTAATTAACTAATGTGCTAATAACAAAAAGAATAATTTTTTAATAAAATAAATTAAACAAATAAAAAGATAAAACATCTACACAAATTAATTAACAAGGAGAATTCTAGGGTTTCGGATTCCACTATTATTGATGGTTGTAAAATAATAATTTAATATCTTAAATCTACTCTCACAATTACTCAAAACAGTTTCGAACATCTCATGCCTCGGAATATAAAACGTTCTAAAATATTATTACGACTTAAATCGTTATGCAAAAATATGATTTTCTTCGCTTATAAATAATCAATATTTTAAAAATTATTCAGAACAATTATTATAAAGCTTTTAAAGAAGAAAAATTATTAGTCATTGAAAAGCACAAAAGAGAGTAATTTTATCAAAGAAATAAAATATTCAGAATAGACATCAACAATAGCTTCCTCCTACACTCTAGAAAAGAAGATTACCCACTCATAAAAAGAATAGAAGAAAAACCCATTTTATTATGACTTTATAAGAAATTTCCAAAGAAGAACTGACCAGAGGTGTCGCTGAATGATTAAAGAGAATATTGAAAGAATAAATGAATTAACGACACCTTTTATGTGATGTTAATCAATGCCTCTTTCTACATGTTGTAAATCTCAGGACCATCGTGAAATCTCTATAGAAAACTGTTGTGAAAGCAGCTGAATTCGAAGGTAAAGACCACTCTATCTTCGACTCTTTCAACGACAGTTTCTGGTTATAGTTTCTTCTTCTTCTTCCTCTCTCCGGCTAAGATACAGATTGAAAACTAGATTTTTTTTTCTTGGTTTCTGGCAGAGCCAGCCTCCCCCTAATTCTTCTTTTGGCCTCCTATTTATAATAAAACACTCAACAACCCTAGAATCACCCATAATCTTATATATTTTAATGCTCAAATCTTCAGCAGATGAAAGAAGATCACAATGATATTTTCTCTTTATGTCTTGATCTTCCAAAACAGAATCTCGGTGATTCTGTTGCTTTGTTAAGACCCGATATTTCCTAGTTTGCTCAAATATCTTTCCAACAATATAGAAACAAGATAAGTTTAAATAGGAAAAACATCCAGCTTTCTTCACGGGATCTGTTTAATACAAGAAGGATTTATTGCCGCAGATTTTTGATCGATTCACAAGTCATACTCGTATATAAACTCTTAGTTATTACAATAAGATAATATTCTTTCCTTAACCTTAAAATTCTTCCAACAAACTCCTTGTTGTTTTGATAACTCAAAATTCCTGCCAATTTCTTTAATTCAAAAGGAAGGTGCCGCCCTAATCCAAGGTGTGAGTGTCTTTATCAATTTTCCTGGGGGTGACTTTATCAATTTTAAGGGTGCCTTTAACACTTTTAAAGCTATTTTCTCCACATTTATTAATTCTCCCAAAAATACCGAAAAACATACAAAATGATAATATTAGTACATAAATTGAGAAAAAAATAATATAAATATGAGAACAATTAAGATACAAAAACGTGTCTATCAAATACCCCCAAACTTATTATTTGCTAGTCCTAGAGAAAATTTAATCTAGAAAATAGAAATAAATCCTAACTCACTTTCGCAGGCATCGCAATTGCACTTAGCGTGTGCAACAAGCCTTTAAACCCATAGATGTCCATATCAGACGTGTTTTAGTCTCGTGAGGGTTTTACAAGAGGTGTACCCACAAAAGCTTTTACTCCAAAGCCTAGCTACTTTTGAACGATTGAGGGTAGACACTGAACATGCTATTTAGTTGGCTACAAAATTCTTTGGCTACGGGAGGAATTACCATATTTTGAATCCAATTGCTGTACACGAGTTTATGCTCAAACGTACTAAAATTCACATATAAGAAAACAAAGCACTACTCAGAAAGTTGTACAATGGACTATGATACTCGGAATTTAACAAACCACAATCACAAGAATAGATTAAGAATATGGATATGGATATAAAAGTGTGCATATGTTGACTAAGGTGAACGGTGTTTCTTAGAATATCTGTATGACCGTCAGCGCCAAGATGAACCCTAATAGATTGAGATACACACCCACTGGTCTGAGTCCTAATTCTAGTATCAACTCAGCTGGTATATACAAGGTCCCCAACGGTCGATATATATTTTTTTATTTCATCATCATTTTTTTTTCTCGAAACATGATTAAATCTTTAGAATCTAAACGCATAATCCTTATCAGCAAATTACATGATAGTTCCCATGGATCCTACGTTCCATGCTTGCTTAGGCGACGGGGACATGGAGAACACACACATATTGCTATCCGTTTGTCTTTATTTATTATTTATTATTTTTTATTAGTCAAGTTCAATTAAAATAATGGACTTGATCTCAATCATTCTACTTCATCCTGGCGACAATAAGGCGATACTAGTGATGTGATTTTATATAGTGGTAAAAAGAGGTTCGATTCTCGAACTTGTGAAGGTAATGATTTTAGAAAATAATGATTCTAATTAACTCTAGAAAATTTCAGGAGTAAGAAAAAGACTAAATAACCTAAAGATGATTTTTGAATAATTTTAAAAATACCAGGAATCAGGAATCAGGTAATTCTAACAACCTATGTGATTAATCAGATAATTCTTTTTAAATTAATTGAAGCCCAAATAATTGCCAAAATTGGTTTTGTTATGCTAACAAACAGAGGTAAATCACAAGCATGGACTATCAAAATTAATTAACTAAGCATAATCCATCAAGCAAAAGCACAACTGTTGAAAGAAAACCGTTTTTACTATTTAAAACTATGCAATTCTAATAACAAAAGAATTATAAATAATTATTAGAAAATAATTAAATCAAATAAAATTGAGAAAAATACCTTATCCATCATCCCAGTAAATAAACTTAGCCCATGGTGAAGAAAACTTGCTCAAAAGATCTTTTCATTGCTCAAAAAGTTGATTACAAGGTGAAATAATAGTGCAACAGCTGAACAGATACGTTTATAAATGTTGCAAGAGAGGGTTCAGCTGTAACAGAAAGTATTCTAAGGAACAAAGATTTGAAAGAATAGGCAACATGAGCAGAATGTAACACTGGTTATGCAACGTATATAGATGTTACAAGATCGTCTTCTTCGGTGATGGTGGATGAAGAACACGCCGGCCGGAGCAGCAGCAGGTCACCGGCGGCGACCGGAAGTGGCCGGAATTTCTCTGATTTCTTCTCTAGGTTTTTGTCCTCGATTTTCTTGGCTTCTCTTGGTTTATATAGATAGTAGAAACCCTAGAGAGAGTTCTAAACCTAATAGAACTCTCTAGAACTGCCCACAAATCCCAATCTTAATCGAATCATGATTCCGGCCAAATACATGATTTTCAAGCTGATTTTACGGGATCTTTTGATGTTTATGACTTGCGTGAGATAACTATGAGTGTTTAGAACAATCTGGAAGCAACAAAAACTTGTTTCTCACGCGAATTGAAAGTGGCCAGTTGATGCAGACGAATTCCGATCGGTCCCGTGCTGAGTTGACTCGGTCAACTCGGGTTGACCGATTTGACTCGGGTTTGACCCGATTTGTCCCGATTTGACCGAGTTGACTCGAGGGTACCCCTTATCCACTTCTAGGGTGCCAAATAACACTTGTCCTTGGGGTGCCTTTATCACTTTTTGAGCCAATTTTTCCACAAATCTTTATTCTTCTACTGTACCTACAAAAGCATAAAAACACGTAATATTTGCAAAACCGAATACTAACTTAATAGAAACTAAGGTACAATTTAGACACTAAAATGTGTCTATCAACTAGTGCCCTACCAAATCACTTAGATAAACACAAAAAGTTATAAAAATAAAAACAGAACGTGATATGGTGACACCTATCATGTTATTTCTAACACCTGAGCTCTGTCCTTTTATGAATAAACCATTTAGTTGGATCCCTCAACTCCTACAACCAAGAAATTCGTTTCCATTTACTTAGAATGGTCAGTGTCATCCTGAATTGTTCACAAGTTTTTAGATTTTTTGGAGTTTTTGGTACAACTAAAAATTTAATTTTTTTTCTCCCTTACCCCCAAACTTAAACCGAACATAGTCCTCGATGTTCTAAAGATAAACGAATGAAAACATGATCAATAAGAAACAATGAAAAAAATTAAAAGAGATAGGGAAGGATATTACCAGCACCGTGTACCAAAATTATATGTGTTACCTCCCACAAAGCGCTAAGTTTAAAGTCTTCAGCCAGACCAAGAAAGGATTAGTCACAATTTACGAATCATACAATAATAATCTGAATAATTACGGATCCTTGAAGTGAATCGAATTTCACTCACTCAGTTGACCACAATGGAATATACGAAATTGGTGGCCATTCTCATGAAAATGTGTCGATTCAAATTTTCTAAAATAATCAGATTTAGTTTTAAAAATTAAAAAATGACACATTTGAAGTTGAAACATTCCCACATTTGGTAAATAAAATATTGGTGGGACACAAAAATCAATCATGATATCATAGCCCGGGTGAACCACATCAACGAGATGATGAGTTTCTAACAACTGCATTTCTTTTTGAACAAAATTATGCTCAGGAAACAGTTCTTGAAGATAATCTCTTAAAATGGTAGAGGCACAAATTTCAAGTCCAAAGTGAGGGACCTTTATAAGATTCAAAGTTAAACCACGGGGAGAATGGTATTCACCCCCAAACTTAGAATTTTCAGTGTCCTTGGATAGACTAGCCATAATTTCCCTAATTTATAGATCGTCAGATTCCTAAAAATGGTCAATTACTTCTTCTAGGTTATAATCAATTGGTGCATCCTCACTCATCTCTACGAGTCTATCATCTTCTTCAGGGACTATAGTCTTTGAATCGTTGGACTGTAAAACACTAGTCTCGGGATAAACTCGTTCCGCTAAACCAACATCGTCTTCATAATAACAAGGAAATATTTCACCGTCTATAACTATGGTATCTCTAGTTAAATTCCTTTCCTCTTGAATATGCAAATAATCATCAATATTAGTGGGATTTGAACTAGATACATCATTATTATCATGAGGCTCAATTGTTGTAAAAATCTCCTTATCATTATGACTACGAATTTCAATTTCCTCATCATCATAATAATATGAAGATGATTGAACCTTATCTAAATAAGTAGTGTCGTCTATTTTAACCTCGTCCTCTAAATTAGGTAAATATTCATCATTATTATCAATGGTAAAATTGAGAACACTATTTTGGCAATTAAGTTCATTTTGAGCAATGTTAACAGCTAACCGCTATTTTTCTTCAATTTCATCTAAACGTGTCTTAAGATCACTGAGAGCGGTAGTTAAAGATGTAAATATTTTATTCTGATCTAATTCACACCTAAGTAACTCTTCATAAAATTTCTCCATTAATATGTCACTCCTACGTGTCGACTAAGTTAACTGCTTGAGTGAATCTTCTAAAGAAAGACTTTTGATCATAAGAAGTATCATGTTGCAAATGCTTCATCAAACCTTCCAAAGATGGAGAACTAACATTTTGCTCAGTATAATATTGCTCATTTACCCGTTCGTACGACTGGTGAGCGTGCAAATAGTAATTGGGATTATTATGGTATGAACCATAACCTTCAGAAGGCTGGTAGTGGTCCCAAGTACTATCTACACTAGAGTCATAGTACGAATAATGTCCATTTTGAAATTCATATCGATATTCATTGTATTGGTCCTCATAATATCAGTTCGGCATTTTTTTAAGTGAACGTGCAAATGCAGGTTTGACTAAAATAGGTAGGCTCAGGTTACCTTAGTAAAATATACCTACAGTCAAAGACTGATCCAAGGTACAGGCTAAGGCTTGTGGAATTTCAGCTGGTAACTCTCATCAGGCCCAAAACACGGGTTCAACTTACTTTTCCACGGGTTTTCCTAAAATCGGTAGTCTGAGGAGCAATTGGTGTGTGCACTTGTGTTTTTTTTATATATATATACAAAATTAAATTAAATATAAAATATATACAATTGTTTCTAAAAAGAAATTAACGAAAAAACTAAGAATTAATGAAAATAAAAAAATAAATTGGGTTTTGTTACTTACCTTTTTTGGTAGGCAATTCCACAATAAATGCAGAATATTACCTGCACAAAAAAAAGAGACAAATATCCGAATAAATTCTCGAAAATAAAATAAAAATAAAAACCCTAAACTAATTAACACAAAATTAAAGAAAAATTGAAAATCACAACTTCTTAATCCCCACAGCGGCGCCAAAAATTGATGTGGTTGTAATATGGGTAAAAAGGATTCGTTACTCGGACTTATTAAGAATTGATTCTAGACCTAATTTCTAATACTAAAAATAAAGTAAACTAAATCGATAGTGATATCAAGATTTTAGAAACAACCAAGACTTTGGATTCTACTACTACTCATGATTGAATAATACTCTAAAGATTTCAAAACTCTAGTCACCTTTTAAGTCCTTTATATCTTAATTCACTAACAATCAGTCATATTCTCAAATATTATTTGTACCCATTAAGCATGGATTATCAATTGATTTAACAAAGTATAACCTATCAAATTGAATCACAAATAATTAGGAAAATCATGCAATCGAATTAAAACTCTGCAAAACAGGAATTAAGTGAATCAATAATAAAACTAGAATAAAGAAAATAATTTAAAGGATATTACCCATCAATCATGCGTAATTAGATTCCTCCATTGCCTTGGTTAAGTGGGAATTAACTCATCGTGGTAAACAACATCTCAAAATATTTATTCATGGCTCAAAAATTGCTTACAAAGATGAAAAGGAGAGAAAATTATAAAACAACGAGTTTGTAACGATGTATGGATGTTACAGACTCACTGTTACAAATCAAGTGTTGCAAACTGAGGATAAACGTTGCAAAGATTAAAACATTTACAAATCAAGTGTTGCAAACCCGTACTTGTATTTTATTTAGACCAAAAAAATAAAAATAAATAAATAAATGAATAATTATTTTATCGACCGCTGAGGCCCTTGTATATACTAGATGAGTTGATCTTAGTATAAGGATTTAGACCAGGGGGAGCGTATCTCAATCCATCAGGATTCATCCTGGCGGTGACCTTCAGACGGATATGGGAAACACAGTTCACCTTAGTCAACATAAACAAACTTCATTATCTCCATATCCGTCTTCTAAATCTATTCATGTGATTGAACTTTGATAGATTCCGAGTATCGTGGTCCATTGTACGACTTTCTTTGTTTTCTTATATATGAATTTTAGTACGCTAAGTGCAAACTCGTGTACAACAATTGGATTCAAAACATGGTAATTCCTCTCGTAGCCAAAGAATTGTGTAGCCAACTAAATAACATGTGTGTCGACCCTCAATCGTTCACAAGTAGCTAGATTTTGGAGTAAAGGTTTTGTGGGTACATCTCTTATAAACCCTCACGAGACAAAACTTGTTCACTAGGGCCACCTAGAGGCTTAAAGGCTTGTTGCACCCGCTAAGTGCAATCGCGATGCCTGCGAAAGTGAGTTAGGATTATTTTCTAGATTAGATTTGCTCGAGGACTAGCAAATAATAAGTCTGGGGATTTGATAGACACGTTTTTGTGCCTTAAATGGTCTCATATTTATAATGCTTTTCTCAATTTTTGTACTAATATTGGTCTTTTGTGGATAATTTTGTGAACTAGAATTTGTGGAAAAGATGGGATTAAAAAAGTGTTGAAATAAACCCAGAAGAATTGATAAAGGCACCTTCAAAAAGTGATGAAGGCACCCCAAGACATTTACTAAAGGAACCTATGATGATTGATAAAGGTACCCATAATTTAAACCAATTAATTGGTGGAAACCTTCTTATCTTATCTGCGTGAATTGAGAATGAGATTTTGGATATATTTTGGAGGTTTTAATACACGAATCTTACCTTACCTTAATTAGTGGATTTTTATAAATATGGGAGACGTGGAAATCAAGTAATCTCACAACACGAATTTGCTTCTTGCTAAAACAGGGAAGGGTTTTATTCCCGTGTATATTGCAAAAGGAACTTGTCATAATTTGGAAACAATATCTCGATTCAAGGAGAAAGTTCCTGAGAGGAAATAACATGGATGAGAATCGATCAAAAAAGGAAGGAAAAAAAAATACCTCGAGATTTCTTTCAGCCCGAGAATATTTTGAAGATTGGATGGAGTTATTGAGAGGGATTCACCTTTGAAGTATAAATAAAGAGGTTGGGGTCGAATAGAGTACACAGAGAGTCACGGAGAGAGCCAGAATCAAAACTCAGAAAATTCAGTTCATCTATGCAATTTCTAAGTCTGAGGAAGAAGAAGAAGGAGGAACCGTTGTTGTAGGGTCCAATCTGTCGTTAACCACTGTTACCAAATCTTTCAAAACCAATACCTTTTGCAATAGAGTTTGCTACAGTGTCTGCAACAGTTCTAGAGCTTAATACACATCGAAGGTGTCGTTCTTTTACTACACAAGCGAGAAGCCTTTCTGTACTTTGCTCAGGGACAATTTTTCTTTCACTGCATTTGAACTATATCTTTTAACAACAAAGAAAATTGTAATCTCTTTTCACTTTAATAAATCAATATGTTTAAACTTTTTTTTTTCTTTTTGCTATGAGTGGTTAAATCTCTTCTCTAGGGTGTACGAAGAAACTATTTTTTGATGTGTAACTACTAGTTTTCAATTTCTTTGATATATTACTCCATATTTGTTCTTTCAACGATTAATAATTTTCTCTTCTTTAAAAGCTTCAAAATAATTGCTCTGGATAGTCTTTCGGATGTTGATATTTTATAAACGAACGAGAGTTAGATTTTTGGCAAAACAACAAAAACTTTAATATTAAGTTTTCAAACGATAAATCTTCCGAAACATGAGATTGGGTTCAATAAGGTTTCAAGTAATTAGAGAGTAATAGTTGAAGTAGTGATTAATTAGTTTTACAAACATCAAAAGTAGTGGAATCCGAAACCCTAGAATTTTCACCATTTTTTTCAACCAATCAATTTGTTAGTTATTTTTTTTAGATTTCAATTCATAAAATCCTTAAACAATTCCTTATTTTAGCACATAATTAGGTTATTAATTAGAAATATTATAATCAATCTCCGTGGACAAATCCGTATTTGCCGCTTCTACTTTGTATTTGTCGTGCAATTGCGGTTATAGGTTTTTTTTCGCCTAACAATTTTTGGCGCCGCTGCCGGGGAAAACTTGGTGTGATTTTAATTATTACAGCAATAGCACGAATGTCAATGAGACAGTATGCAAGCACGGTTTGTTCCACAAGGATTTCAGAAGTGCAATTTCTAGTTTTTAATTAACTAACGTGCTAATAACAAAAAGAATAATTTTTTAGTAAAATAAATTAAAAAAATAAAAAGTTAAAACATGTACATAAAATAATTCACCAGGAAGAGAGAATCCTAGGGTTTCGGATTCCACTACTATTGATGATTGTAAAATAATAATTTAATATCTTAAATCTACTCTCACAATTACTCAAGATAATTTTGAACCCAATCTCATGCGTCGGAATATAAAATGTTCTAAAATATTATTACGACTTAAATCGTTATGCAAAAATCTAATTTCGTTCGCTTATAAAAGATCAATATTTTAAAAAGTATTCAGAACAATTACTATAAAGCTTTTAAAGAAGAGAAATTATTAGTTATTGAAAAGCACAAAAGAGAGTAATTTTGTCTAAGAAATAAAATATTCAGAATGAACATCAGAAATAGCTTCCTCCTACACCCTAGAAAACAAGATTACTCACTCATAAAAAGAATATAAGAAAAACCCATTTATTTATGACTTTGTAAGAAATTTACAAAAAAGAACTGACCAGAGGTGTCGTTGGATGATTAAAGAGAATATTGAAAGAATTAATGAATTATGTGTTGTAAATCAATGCCTCTTTCTATTTGCTGTAAAGCTCATGACCGTCGCGAAAACTCTTCAGAAAGCTGTTGCAAAAGCAGTTGAATTCAAAGGTAAAGACCACTATATCTGCGACTCTTTCAACGACAGTTTCTGATTATAGTTTCTTCTTCTTCTTCCTCTCTCCGGCTAAGATGCAGATTGAAAAATTGATTATTTTTTCTTGGTTTCTGGCAGATCCATCCTCCCCCCAATTCTTCTTTTGTCCTCCTATTTATAATACAACACTCAGCAACCCCTGAATCACCCATAATCTTCTAGATTTTAATGCTCAAATCTTCGGCAAATGAAAGAAGATCACGAAGATATTTTCTCTTTATGTCTTGATATTCCAAAACAGAATCCCGGTGATTCTGTTGCTTTTTTAAGACCCGATGTTTCCTTGTTTTCTCAAATATCTTTCTAACAATATGGAAACAAGATAAGTTTAAATAGGAAAAACATCCAACTTTCTTCACGGGATCTGTTTAATATAAGAAGGATTTATTGTCGCATATGTTTTATCGATTCACTAGTCCCACTCGTATATAAACTCTTAGTTATTACAACAAGAGAATATTCTTTCCTTAACCTTAAAATTCTCCCAACAAACTCCTTGTTGTTTTGATAACTCAAAATTCCCGCTAATTTCTTTAATTCAAAAGGAAGGTGGCACCCTTATCTAAGGTGTGAGTGCCTTTACCAATTTTCCCTGGGTACCTTTAACACTTTTAAAGCCATTTTCTCCACATTTATTAATTCTCCCAAAAATACTTAAAAACATATAAAATGATAAAAATTAGTACATAAACTGAGAAAAAAATAATATAAATATGAGAACAATTAAGACACAAGAACGTGTTTATCAGATGATATGACTGTCACACAACAATCACCTCTTCATTTTTCATTAGATAATATGAATTAGCTCGCCTAATACAAGACTAAATCATTTACTTCTTTTGCAAGCGTCAATCCATCTTACCAGATGATATGAATCGCCTCAAAAAGAGATAATCATCTCTATATAGTTGGTCTGAACTGCACAAGAAGCAACCAACCCTTTTCAAACAATATGAACAACCTCTATTATATGTGTTGAACCGCACAACGGCTGCTTACGTTCCCGCTTCTGTAGCTCGAAGGGATCAAGCATGACTATAGTTCATCTACTTTGGTTTAGATAGTATGAACTACCCTACTAGTAGTAGCTATCTCTTATCAGATGATCTGAACTATCCCATTTAGATGTTAATCATCTCTTACGTATATTGTAATCTCTAACATGTCAAAACGCCTTTCAACAACCAAAGGAAACCCAATTGGAAATGGAAAAGATTCACTTGGTAAAAAAACTAGTATCATGCCTCAGTTTATACATGTAAAGAGAATTGATCAAAACCCAAATTTCCTAATCAAACCAGGACTCCAAAATCACTTGAACTCTCTTTATCAATTCGTACCCAGGTGATAGACACATTTATATATCTTTTTTAAGTTCATATTTATATTGCTATTACTCAATTTTTGTACTAATATTGCTATCTGTACATTTTTAGGTAATTTTAAAAAAATAAACCTTTGTGGAAAAATTGGTTTAAAAGTATTAAAGGCACCTGCATAATTGAAAAAGGAACCCCAACAAGAAATGATAAAGGCACCGAAAGAAATGATAAAGGCACCCATTCTCTTAATTCAAAGAAATTTGGCGGGAGATTTATCTTCTCGCCCGTGAAGATTTGGAACGAGATAATTGATATATTTGGAAGTGCTTTCATACAAATAATATATTGTTGCCATAATCATAAGAGTTGTACACGATATGGAGACCGAAAAAGGAAATACATGATTTTCACGCAAGCTTGCCCTGTTTTGTTTCAGGAATAAATTTTTCGAAGATTTGGTTCTTATTTAGTCTTTAGTTAATACAAAACAGTTGAAATAAACATGGAAACAAAATATAATCGAGATTTGCTCATAAAGAAGAGAATCAAATCGAGTGAATATCAGACCGAGAAATGAAGTTTTGGCCGAAAATATTTTTTAAAATTAAAAGAAAAGATTTGAAGAGTTATTACAAGGATTTGAAGAGAATCGACCTTTGCAGTATAAATAGAGAGGCTACAGGGAGTTACGGGGGAGGAAAAAACCTAGGGAGAGAGGCCACAAATCGAAAAAATAAGTTGCAAAAAAAATTCTTTGAGATCAGGAAGAAGGAAGAAGAAGAAGGTTGTTAATGACCGTCACATATCCTTTCATATTTAATACCTTTCGCAACAGTTCCTGAAATAGTACCTGCAACAGTTCCTGAAGTTTAATATAAAAGAAGACCGTTCTTCTTTTATGGCACCAGAAAACAACCTTATTCAGCTGCACACAAGAGCCATCTTTTTCCACTGCACTTTGGATCAGTTGTTAAATCGACAAGAAATTAAAAAAAAATTGTAAGCCTTTTTACATCAATAAATCTCAATGTATAAACAATTTTCTTTCATTTCTTTCTCCATGAGTAGCTAATTATCTTCTCTAGGGTGTAGGAGGAAGCTATTTTTGATGTGTGATAATTAATATTTTATTTCTTTGACATATTTACTCTACAATTTGTGCTTCTAAATGACTAATAATTTTCTCTTCTTATAAGCTTCATTATAATTGTTCTGGATAGTCTTTAGGCTGTTGATTTTTTATAAGTGAAGGAAAACTAGACTTTTGGTAAACGACATATATCGTATAAATATTTTTAAAACGATAATTTTTCTAAAATATGAGATTGATTTCAATAAGGTTTTGAGTAATTTAAGAGTAATTATTAGAGATAATGAATTATTAATTTTTACAAATATCAAAATTAGTGGAATCCGAAACCATATATATTTCTCATATTTGTTAATCAACCATATTGTTTAGTTGTCTTTTTATTTAATTCATAAAATCCTTTAGCAATTTCTTGTTTTAGCACGTAATTTGGATATTAATTAGATATATTATAATCAATCTCCGTGGAAAAATCCGTGTCGCTTCTACTTTGTAGTCGTCGTGCAATTGCGGCTACAGGTTTTTGGCCTATCATCAGGTTTTATCTTTGCAACAAGTTTCTTTGATTCTAAAATCTCACTGTTAACACCACACACAAAACTAGCTCAATTCAAAAGAATGAGACTAAAATAAATTGAAGGAAGAAAAAGAATTAAGAAATGAGAAGACGAATACGTCCCTAGATGCTCATGTAGGCCACATGTCATGCATGTGCTAAACCATATCTTCTATTAATCAAGCAGATTAATGTTACTGAGGGAAAACCTAAAAGTGTTAGATGCACTTAGATTCTAGATTTAAGAAGCAAATGATTTATAAAGACACCATTAGTTATGTTTTAGCAATTTCTTGTTTAGCACATAATTAGGGTATTAATTAGATATATTATAATCAATCTCCATGGACAAACCCGTGCTTACCGCTTCTACTTTGTAGTCGTCGACTATAGGTTTTTGACCTACAAATTTTTGGCCCCGCTGTCGGGAATTGAGAAATAGTATCTTTAGTTAATTTTCAATTTTGTTTTAATTAGATTGTTAACTTAGAATTTTTATTTTTTAGCTTTATTTTTTTTTTCTCTTTAGATTTTATTTGGGTATTTTCTTGTCTTTGTTGTAAAGATGATATTTTATAAATTTTTGTGGGAAATTGCCTACCATAAAGGTTAATATATTCCCAATTTTTATTTCATTAATTTTTTTTTTAGATTTTCATTAATTCATTCATAGATTAGAAACAATTTTAAATTTTTTTAGATTTTATTTCCTTTTTAGTGTGTTTGAGTATATTTTATTTGTCATTTTATTATCAAAAAAAAAAAACACACGTGCACATACCATTTTGCACTGTCACCGATTTTTAGAAAAACCCGTGGAAAAGTAAGTTGAACCCATGCCTTGGGCCTGATGGGAGTTACCAGCTGAAATTTCACAAGCCTTAGTCTTGTACCGCTGACCAGTCTTTGACTGTAAGTATAATCTGATAAGGTAAACCAAGCTTACCTAAAATAGTGAATCCAACATTATTTGCACGTGCACAATTCTTGTCAAACACTAGTATTTTTGCTTGTGTATGCCTCATTGGACAATGTAGGAAATAGACTTGAAGAAAACGATCTTTATCGTTTAAGTACGACTCCTAACACGTTTGTTGGAGGTTCATCTTTATTTTTTGCAATGGTTGGTAATAATAATGATGAAAACTATGCAATCAAAACTCTAAGAGACCGTATGAACTCTTCTAAAGTAGTACGTGAATCTGGGGTAGTTTTACCCACTTCTACTGGAAAGTTTGATATCAAACCTAGAACACATGCTTTGTACATTTAGGGAGTTAGACAGTGAAAACTCCTACACTTATATTAGAGACTTTGAAATGATTTGTGGGACCATGAGTTATCCAAATGTATCGATAGATATGCTTAGGTTGCGTTTGTTTCCTTTTTCCCTTGAGAGAAAGCCAAAGAGTGGTATTATTTCATTCCCTCTAAAAAAATCACCACTTGGGATGGCCTTGTAGAGAGTTTCATTAAGAAATTCTACCCACACCATATGACTGATGTTGTTTGCCAGTCTATTCAAACCTTTAAGCAAAAATTAGGTGAAAACCTACATGAATATGTAGAAAGGTTTAATGAGTTGTTATATCAGTGTCCGCATCACGGTTATGAAAAATACCATATGGCCCAAATCTTGTATGAGGGCCTAGATAGTGAAACCCGTATGCAGGTAGAAATAATGAGTGATGGAGAGTTTACTCATAAGGAGCCTGATCTATGTTTTGACTCGTTCATCGAGTTAGCTAAGAAAACTAGGCCACATGCTTTAATGAGAGAACCAGAAATAACTAGGAACCCTATCCATAGGGTCGATCGAGTTGATAATGGTTCAGATATTCTTAGGCGTCTAGAAGCCTTAGAGATTAGGAAACAAGAAGGGCCAAGTCATGGTATGAACTATAACAATGAGCCTCAATTTTACTCAAGTAAAACTACCCGTGGCCAGGTTAGTGTCTTACATGGCGGTATAAACTCTAAATATGAGGGTTGACCCAAGTTTGACCCATATTCTAATACCTACAACCCTGGATGGAGACACAATCCCAATTTCTCATGGTCTAAAGGTACCCATTAGGGTGGCCCATCTAGCAATGTACCACCAGGTTTTCCTAGGAATCCAACTCAAGCCCAAGAACCAAGCCCAGTTGATTCAAAGGTGTTGTCTCTAAAGGAAACTCTAAAACTCTTCATTGAAAATAGCCCGAAATGATGCCAAGAATTCCCAATATTTTAACCAGTTAAGAAAAAGGCTCGATGACGTTCAACGTAACCAACAAAATAATGACCGAGCTATCAGTAACTTAGAGACTCAGATAAGTCAACTGTCAAACAAGCTAAATGATAGCGAGAATGGTAAATCTCCTAGCCAACCGACTCCGAATCCGAAAGGACTTCACCAGATAAATGGGTCAGGTAGTTCTACTGAGCACGTTCAAGCAGTCATTACCCTCAGAAGTGGTAAAATAGTCGAAAACACGGTAGAGCAACATAAGGCTAGTAATCAAACTGAGAAAAAATATGAGGTTGATAAAACTCCTAGAGATACTAGTGGGCCTGAGAAATATGTGAGCCCAAGTGAGAAAAATGTCCTTGAGAGAGTGCTCAAACCACCTCACCATTTCTCCAAAGTTTCGCCAAGAAAAAGCCTGGTATTTATGCTGAAATCCTAGACATCTTTAAGCAAGTTAAGATCAACCTTCGCATGTTAGATGCAATTAAACATATGAAAAATTTCTAAAGGATATGTATACGGTGAAACAAGACATGAGTGTGCATAAAAAGGCATTCTTTACCAAACAAGTTAGTTACATACTTTCACATCAGTACATAGTTAAATTCAAATATCGTGGTTGTCCCACTGTTACCTGCACTATAGACAATCAACGGATACAAAAGGCATTGTTAGATCTTGGGTCTAGTGTGAATATTTTTCCATTCTCGGTATATGAACAACTTGTAATAGGTGAGATGAAACCAACTAGGATTACACTTAAGTTATCCAATAGGTCAATCAAGATTCCACGTGGAATTATTGAAGACGTTTTTGTTCAGGCTGAAAACTTATATATCCAGTTAACTTTGTGATTCTAGACACTCATCCTATTTCAGACAAAGAAATCAATATTCCGATCATCCTAGGTCGACCGTTCTTCTCAACTGCTAA
This sequence comes from Papaver californicum, assembly GCA_023531435.1. Lineage (NCBI taxonomy): Eukaryota > Viridiplantae > Streptophyta > Magnoliopsida > Ranunculales > Papaveraceae > Papaver > Papaver californicum. The sequence continues at coordinate 4,517,717 of JAJJMC010027962.1, read as the reverse complement.
TGCAATAATCAATTGTCAAAATGGTCAAGTGGAGTTTTCTTTTGGAAAATCTCAGTAGATGTTTTCAAATATTTCCAAGATCCTTCTGACCATGACAATTATGAGTCTGTGTGCATGATTGATTCTCTAGTTGAGAATATTTTTCAAACCAATAGTGTTAGTGATCTGTTAGAGGCCTGCTTAGCCCATTTTGGAGCCTACTACCATGAGGATAATCATTTTGAAAAATTTAATGCGTTGTTAGATTCTGTGCCAGTAATGGATTCTGGAAAATAGCAATGTAAACCTGAACCTCTTCCACCCACTACAGATAAGACCGTCTCATCTTTAGTTAACTGTCAACGGTTGAAACCATTTTTTGGAGTTGACCACTCATGCAGTGGAAGATTCAAAACTGAAGGATCCTTTCTATGAGGACTAATATGAAAGGTAACCAAGTATGACTGAAGACGTTAAACTTAGCGCTCTATGAGAGGCAACCCATATGGTTTTGGTACATGATGCTAGTTATCTTTTCATATCTCTTTTTACTTTGTTATGTATTTCTTGTTGCACTTGCATTCATTTTGTTATATTTAGAACACCGAGGATTATGTTCAATATAAGTTTGGGGGTAAGGAAGAAAAATCTTAAAATTTTAGTTGTACCAATTTCCAACTTCTAGAGTCACGTAGTATCCTTTTAGCTAAGTTTACATATTGATTCTCCCTAAAAAGATGGAAACTATAACTGCTAGAGAAAACTACATTTGTGTTCTTAACCTATGAGAGAATAATCGTGGCGGACTCAACCATCCATGCTGGAGACAATTAGGTCAGAGGAAAATACAGAAAGACAGAACTAACCCTATCATTAGTGGAGACTACCCTTTTGAGTGAGGCACCAGACCTTCAATTATCCTCTTAGAGTGTTTCATCTGCACAAACTCTGAATAGAATGATGAGCTACTCAATCTCGCACCACTTTCATCACTATTTGATCTCTGAGTGCTAATTCTTATCACTATGAGGGTGACATCAGAACTAGCCTCATCTTGTAGTCTCATTTACAAAATTACAACTCTCTCTCAGTTGAAACTTAGCATCATCAACAAGCGGAGCAACATCAATTTATAAAGAAGTTGAAGACGTCCGACGTTTACAAGCAACAAAGGGAAAAAACATTACATATTCAAAGTGACAAAGAAGAAAAAATAGATGTAAATTTTTGAAGATTTGTGTACCAACAGTTGTGAAGATTCAAGTGCAAAAGTCCTTCTCCATTGGCAAGTGAAGTGTTATTTTAACTGTTTTGTATCATTCATTTTTGTTTTTATTTTTCATATTTTGTACCAATCTTATTAAAAATAAAATCAAAATAAAATCAAAAATCCAAAAAAAAAATTATGTAATAGTTTCATTAGGAAAAGCCATGGAGAAGAAGAAATTCAAAAGGAAGTTTCAAAACAACAAGTGATCGAAGACAAAAAGTAAAGTTATACAAGTTTCAAGAGTTTATTATCTAGGGTTGAAACCGAAGACTGAAGACATAGTTGTTTCTATTGAATACCATTAGAGAGTTGTGAGACTAGAAGGTGAGAGTATATTCTGATCCTCATTTATGGTTGATTCCCTAAGAAAAATCATCAGATTTTTTTTTTCCTTTGAGATCATCAGAAAAAGATTTTGGTTTGATATCTTCAGAAAAAACGTTACCATCGATAGTGTGTAAGTATTCTCTCTACAATCCTGCTTACACACCGGTGTGACCCTTAAAATCGTTTTATGAGTGCAAATTCATAAAATCCTATGGTAAGGCAGAGTCGAAGCAAAATGCTTATTCGGTTGCTCTATTAGTCCGCTGTCCATCTGGCAAAAGACATCTTTGACACTGATTCAACTCGTCACAATATTTCTCTTATTGATTAAGCGTATTAGCGTATATTTTCTCTTCCACTTCTGATTACTTGGCATTTGGAGGAGAAACTTTATGTCCTATTAGCTCTTTGGGTACTTGTGACATTAAAAGTTGGAATAAAAAGTTTTGTCGGTATACCTCTTTGTAAACCCTCACGAGAAAACATTCGTCTGTTAGGGTCACCTAGGATTTTAACGGCTTGCTGCACGTGCTAAGTGTAGTCGTGATTCCTACGAAAGTGAGTTAAATTTTTATTTTCTACATTAGTTTTGCTTGAGTTTGGGGGTATCTTAAACACATTTATGTGTCTTATTTGAGCTCATATTTATATTGCTACTATTCATTTTTTGTATTAATATTGCTATGTTGTATGTTATTAGGTATTTTTGGAAGAATAAAATTTTGTGGAAAAATTTGCTTTAAAAGTGTTAAAGGCACCCAAAGAAATGATAAAGGCACCCACTCTCTTAATTCAAAGAAATTTGGCGGGAGATTTATCTTTTCGCCTGTGAAGATTTGGAACGAGATAATTGATATATTTGGAAGTTTTTTAATACAAATAATATATTGTTGCCATAATCATAAGAGTTGTACACGATTTGGAGTCTCAGAAAAGGAAAGACATGATTTTCACGCAAGCTTTCCCTATTTTGTTTCGGGAATAAAATTTTCTAAGAATTAGTTCTTATTTAGTCTCTATCTAATACAGGACAACTGAAATAAAAATGGAAACAAAATATAATTGGGAGTTGCTCACAAAGAAGATAATCAGATGGAATTGAATGTCAGAGCGAGAAAGAAAGTTTTGGCCGAGAATATTTTTCAATAATTTTTTTTTTTTTGAAGAGTTATTACAAGGATTTGAAGAGATTCGACCTTTGCAGTATAAATAGAGAGGCTACAGGGAGTTATGGGGGGAGGAAAAACCCTAGGGAGAGAGGCCAGAGATCGAAAAAATAAGTCTCAGAAAAAATTCTTTGAGTTCAGGAAGAAAGAAGAAGAAGAAGGATTAACACAATTTTCATAATGTTGTTAATCACCGTCACCTATTCTTTTATATTTAAAACCCTTCGCAACAGTTCCTGGTATAATTAGTGCAACAGTTTCTGAAGTTTAATACAAAAGAAGACCGTTCTTCTTTTATGGCACCAGAAAGCAGTCTTATTCAACTGCATCTAAGAGCCATCTTTTTCCACTACACTTTTGATCACTCGTTAAATCGACAAATTTGTAAGCCTTTTTACATCAATAAATTTCAATGTTTAAACAATTTTCTTTTATTTCTTTCTCCATGATTAGATAATTCTCTTCTCTAAGATGTAGGAGGAAACTATTTTTGATGTGTAATAATTAATATTTTATTTTTTGACATATTTACTCTAAAATTCGTGCTTTTAAATGACTAATAATTTTTTCTTCTTATAAGCTTCATTATAATTGTTCTGAATAGTCTTTAGGCAATTGATTTTTATAAGCGAAAGAAAACTAGACTTTTGGCAACGAAGTCGTATAAATATTTTTAAAACGATAAATTTTTCAAAACATGAGATTGGGTTCAATAAGGTTTTGAGTAATTTAAGAGTAATTGTTAGAGATAGTGAATTGTTGATTTTTACAAACATCAAAAGTAGTGGAGTTCGAAACCCTAGATTTTTCTCGTATTTTTTAATCAACCATATTGTTTAGTTGTCTTTTTATTTAATTCATAAAATCCTTTAGCAATTTCTTGTTTTAACATAAAATTAAGATATTAATTAGATATATTATAATCAATCTCCATGGACAAACCCGTGCTTGCCGCTTCTACTTTGTAGTCGTTGTGCGATTGCGGCTATAGGTTTTTGGCCTATCATCAGGTTCTATCTTTGCAACAAGTTTCTTTGATTCTAAAATCTCACTGTTAGCACCACACACAAAACTAGATCAATTCAAAAGAATGAGACTAAAAGAAATTGAAGAAAAAAAAGAATTCAGAAATATGAAGAAGAATACGTCCCTAGCTGCTCATGTAGGCCACATGCCATGCATGTGCTAAACCATATCTTCTACTAATCAAGCAGATTAATTTTACTAAGGGTAAACCTAAAAGTGTTAAAGGCACTTAGATTCTAGATTTAAGAAGCCAATGATTTATAAAAACACCGTAGTTATGTTTTTGATTCCAGATTAATGCACATAAGAGCCATCTTTTTCGACTGCACTTTGGATCCGTCGTTAAATCGACAAGATATTAAAGAAAATTTGTAAGCCTTTTTACATCAATAAATCCCAATGTTTAAACAATTTTCTTTTATTTCTTTCTCCATGATTAGTTAATTCTCTTCTCTAAGACGTAGGAGGAAGCTAATTTTTTATGTGTAATAATTAATATATTTTTTTTGACATATTTACTTTATAATTTATGTTTTTAAATGATTAATAATTTTCTCTTCTTATAAGCTTCATTATAATTGTTCTGAATAATCTTTAAGATGTTGATTTTTTATAAGCGAAGGAAAACTAGACTTTTGATAAACGAAGTCGTATAAATATTTTTAAAACGATAAATTTTCCAAAACATGAGATTAAGTTCAATATGGTTTTGAGTAATTGAAGAGTAATGGTTAGAGATAGTGAATTGATAATTTTCATAAACATCCAAAGTAGTGGAATCTGAAACCCTAGATTTTTCTCATATTTGTTAATCAACCATATTGTTTAGTTGTCTTTTTATTTAATTCATAAAATCCTTTAGCAATTTCTTGTTTTAGCACATAATTAGGATATTAATTAGATATATTATAATCAATCTCCGTGGACAAATCCGTGTTTGCAGCTTTTACTTTGTATTCGTTGTGTGATTGCGGCTATAGGTTTTTTGCCTATCATCAGGTTCTATCTTTGCAACAAGTTTCTTTGATTCAAAAATCTCACTTTTAACACCATACACAAAACTAGCTCAATTCAAAAGAATGAGACTAAAGAAATTGAAGGAAGAAAAAAAAATTAAGAACTGAGAAGACAAATACATCCCTAGCTGCGCATGTAAACCACATGTCATACATGTGCTAAACCATATCTTCTATTAATCAAGCAGATTAATGTTACTAAGGGAAAACCTAAAGTGTTAAAGGTACTTATATTCTATATTTAAGAAGCCAATGATTTATAAAGGTACCGTTAGTTATGTTTTTGAGCACTTTAAATGAAAGAAAATAAATTTGTTTTCTTACCAAATGGGTTCAGTTAAACCTGTTAGAAGTTCTGGGTCTTACATAACTCTTTGCAAGCTATGTCTCTTCTACTTGGTTTTCAAGACTCCACTACTTGGTTCTCAAGTTTTTATTACTTGGTTGTCAAAACTCTACTACTTGGTTCCCAAGTCCTAATCATTTGGAGGCTAAGGATCCAACAAACCTCACAGGTATAAATAGTTCCAGATCATTGATAACTTTCAACAGTTGTATGATAAATTAGAGTCAAGGTTATTCCATTTAGATTGGAGATACTAAGATAACAAGATACGATATATACGAAACTCCCTGATTAAAATCAACCAAGATAATGATCTGTCTCATAGAACAGAGTCTGTTAACGTTGGAAAATAAATAGTTCTATCCTACAGATCTAGAATCACTTAGATCTTCAATCGTCAATCTAAAAAATCTTGATGGACCTTATATAAGAAGAGAATGACTGTATAATAAACAAGAACTTATGTTGAAGATAACTATGATGTTAGTTCAACAACAATGCAATTTCGCTAGTAATATTCCATTTCAGTTGGGAAATGCAGTAAGATGTTTGGTAAAAAAAAGAATCTCCTCCGTAGTAAACAAGGAAAACTAAAATATTTTAGTTTCCCACCAACAATACTTCTAATGTTTTTTTATCACAAAAAGAACTTAAAAATGCATAATCGCTTTCGTCCGGAATCAAATTAGACTTACTCGTAACTATGTCGACTTAACAACAATATCATACAAAGTGTGAGCCGGGATAAGTCTGTAAGAATATAAGCTCTACTATTTATAGTGTTATGACCAAGGCTTGTTTCGAAAACAAGAAACCCCAATTTCGAAATTCTCAAAAATATTTTCATTAATACCAATTCTGATAATAAGATATTTTTTTATATTATTTACAATATTAACAACGATGTTGTAATAAAATATTAAAATTTATTCACAACTAATATATGAGAAATCCTACTAGTTTGACAACTAATATTAGCTAGTGCAAATCCATGTACTTGGCTAACTTAGAAAACTAGTTATGTGCAAACTTCTGGGAAAGAAAAGCATATAAATATTGATTCCAAAATTGGATTCGAAAATGTTTCTCACAATATTAATTAGGATCTAAGCCTTGAATAAATATAAACAATAATATATTCTGAGTTAAATACGCGTTCAATATTTCCTGATATATAACTTTCCTTTCAGACTTACTCGTCTTTCGAAATCTTAAAAATATAGAATTAAAATAGAGATTTCGAAATCCATAAATCTAGGATCGGCTCTGTGGCCGGTCCTGAATCCTATTCGATAGAAAGTTGGTTTTATTCAAAATAAACTTAAACTATGCCAAAGAAACGAGTTTTTTAACATGAGTTCAAAGTTCAGATTCACCAATATATATATATATATATCTGGTTTCTCGAAATTTGAACAATAACCCATGACAAGTCATATTCTAGTGTTATGTCGAACGAATGAAAGTATAGTAAGCTATACTACGTAACTCTGTACAATAAGTTATAGAAACAACCAATGGATATCCTTTCTTTGACACTTAGATCATAAGAATGATCAAGTCATCTAAATAACTAAAGCCATGTAAACAAACTTAGCATGTTATGTTTTCAATGAATAAGAGTGTAAGAACTTGATAGAAATGAAACAAGTCAAATTCAATAGCTACTAACCTCAATCTAAAGGATGATGTATTCGTTTCTCCTTAATAAGTCTTAAAATCTTCAATGAGTAGCTAGAGATTTCCTCAACATTTTATGTCTTTCTAACTTAACAAAGTTGACTTTAATAACCAATTCAAGCGACCGAGTTTTGGTACTAAACTTAACAACCAAACTTGACATACCAACACTTGGTGGATTTAACTGAGCTGTGCTCTAACACTTATAATAGTTCAATGATAGACACATTTTAGTGTCTAAATTATACCTTAATTTCTAGTGAGTTAGTATTCGATTTTGTGTCTATTACGTGTTTTTATGCTTTTGTAGGTACATTAGAAGAATAAAGATTTGTGAAAAAATTGGCTCAAAAAGTGTTCAAAGCACCCGGAAATATGGATCAAGGCACCCACACTTTGGATTGGGGCACCCTTGGATCGGGATGAGCTGGATCGGACCAACTCAGCGGGTCAACTCGGCCCAGTCAACTCGGTCAAAGTCAGTTGACCGAGTCAAAGCTTCATCGAGTCAAAGCTTCATCGGCAGCAGAATTTTGATCCAGATTTTTTAGCGATTTCATCACAAATTGATAAGTACCCAATCTAATTAAAGGTCCGTATAACCTATTAGAAGCATCAGAGCCGAGTAATTTGGGCCATAGAATCATGTATTTGGCCGGAAAAGAGTTGTTGTTCCTGTTTGGATAGAAACAGGATTTACACGGTGATTAACCGAATTATAATGGGATTGGGATGTTCCAGAGAGTTCCTAAGTACTATATAAAGAGTTTACAAGCTTCATAAACGAGGACAGAGGCCTAGGGAGCGATTCAGAAGAAATCCGGTGAAGTTCCGGTGCCGCC